>JAMKCH010077308.1:0-44286 GCA_023653785.1 Ophioderma brevispina | reverse complement strand
CAAATTTTGACGAAAATGAAACATGAGAAAATCTGGTGTTTTAGTAAAAAAAGGGACTTTTCATGCCATTTCAAGCTTTCTACTCAAATAACTGTACCTTTTAACTTCAAAATTGCGTATGTTGTGCAAGTGAGGAAAATACATCTTTATGCACTATTGAATCAAACTATTTGGCTTCAACTCCAAAAATCAGAAGAAATTGAAATTCATCTGGTCTAAATTAGCGTTTTGGTTCATTTTCAAATATTATTTTTTTGTTTTTTTCCAAGATGCGTTCGAGCGCAAACAAGTAACATAAAAACATGCGCAGCATCATTACGCAGCAAATATTCACCCCGCGCGACGCGATGCTGCAGCCTTGCGCCTGACGGCGTGTAATGGGCTTAAATTCCCGCCGTTATGACCAAGTGGTTTTTGTGACTTTAAAATGGTCAAATGACTGTTTTAAATCGGCAAAAAAATTAAGCTCAGATTATTGTCGCATTGGATAACACTTTGTTGGTAACGATCGATAGTTAGAACACATGTGATGTTTAAAAATGGTGCCCCAAAAATCAGAAATTTGTGTAAAAAACAAACAGCACTATGTCAGGAGGGAACAACAATCAATGGGAATTGACCGTGCCTGTCTGACGATTCCCGTAAATCAGATTTTCACGTTCATACATCACACTCCGTTGGAGCCCGCGGTTGGGAATATTAGCATTGCTGCGAAGTAAGAGACTCCTAACAACGGACCCATATGCAGTGGGATACAGCAACCACGCTATGCTCTCGCATTAATGACTGCTGTGATACATAATGAGCTATGCTAATAGCAGCAGATAGCATTTTATGCAAATAAGGTTGACGCAATAGTCCAATGGGAGTTGCCCCTGAGGTGTCACCATTTGCTGAGTCACAGTAAGGGGCCCCTGCTAGGGTCACACTGCCTTCCTTAACAAGGAATTCTTAGCTATTGGTACTATTTGCGCATAGTTTCAGATTAAGTTTGGTCTATACCTGATTTTAGGAAGGTGTAAATGATTTTATTCCCAGGAAGAAAGTGTTGATTAAGTATTTTGTTTTTTACTGGCAGATTAAAGGCCAACTATCAGTGATTTACCAAATCAGAAAAATTAAAAAAGAAATCAAAAATCAAGCTTGTACCTTGTCTGTAACAAATACAAGCAACCTAAACCTACCCTCCGAATGATTAAAATGATAAACAGATATTTTGGTCATACTTTCATATATACAGGCACATTTGCCAAAATGCAATTGAATGGAGATTCAGTTTCTTCAATTTTTTATCATTTGGAAAAAATACCTAAGGAGAACTCTTCAGATGAAAGGGGCATTTCGTGATCCACAGCCTCGTCCCCCAGACTTACCTAAAAAAGTTAAGATTCATTATTCATTGAACATGTCAACATTAGTAATCAATGTGTGCCATCTTACGTGCAAATTCGGCCGTGTCTGTAAGTAATTCGCAATTTGTATTTTCTGTCGTTAAACGGACAGAAATTTTAGTACAGTGGCCTATGGGGACTGTTGGGAGGAAACAAGCAATTGCTCAACACAAAAACCGCAAAGTCCGGGATCAGTTAAAAATGTGAATAAGCTTTTCTAAAGGATATCTAGTGAACAAATGAATAAAAACAGAAGGGGCTGGAAATCACGAAATGCACCTTTAAGGGGGTTCAACGTCAATAACAGTCTCTGCAGCTAGCCTTTCGAACATGTTTCAGCAGACTTCGCGGGAGGGGGAAGTATGAACCGCCCTTTTGTTTCAATTAAGCAACCTGGCATATTTCAAATATTTTGATGGTTTCAGGTGGATCATCATAGTTGCATTTAACAAACATTTTTCCCATGTGGCGTAACAGGCGGGGCAGGTTGCCCCCATTGACGACTTTGGCCAGGAAAAATTGGCAAAAATCATGCTAAATCAAGCGTTTTTTTTTTTTAGCCCTTGACCCGGGAAAAATCGGCCCTTTTGACCCCCCCTTAGAGGGAAAATTTCCCAAGATGGGAAAAATTTGCCCCCTCAGGCGGGCAGGCCCGTTTAGGCCAATGCATTTTCCAGTTAGGGCAAAATTCTAGTAGCAAGATAGACTACCTCTGAAAAGATTGCTGTAAATAGCATTGGACAATTTAAATCAAATTTTGACTTATTTATAGAAGATGGCTAGTTTGCAAACAAGTGTGCCAAACTCTTATGGCAGTCAATAGGCTGTGCACCTTTAAACATGATAGAATGGTAGGACCATGATGACTTGTGGTGCTGTTAGTTTGAATCCAGCTATATGGAGGTTGATGAATACTAATGAGCTAATTGCATATGTCACTCAAGAACCCATGATCAAAAAAACTGGATCATTTCACGAACCTAATGAAAATGAATTGCAATTTGCAATTCATGATCCATAGCCTTGTCCCCCAATAAACTCTTAAAGGTTGAGATTGTATGGATAGGACATGCCACCTAAACGCAACAGCGAATTCAAAACGCATCAAACTTCCGGGTGCTAGACTTTTCAAAGACTAACGGTAGGGGGCGCTCTTACGCATATCGAACGGTTACCACAGACTGACCTAAGATTAGGCCACTGGTCACTAATATTCAAATCTAAATGACGTAATTGGAAATTCCACATTTTGCAGTAGGGTTAATCGACTAAACCCCCAACAGATTTTGAAAGTTCATATTTCTTCCATTAAATGATCTGATAGTACTAGATCTTTTAACAAAGGTTGAGAGATGATTTTATAATATCACTGGGACCGAAACTGACATAGTAAATGCATTGTAGCAGTTCCCCAAATACTGTGTGATCCCCATGCCCAAATCGAGCAGATCGGTCCCTACCCCCTGATTACCCTGAAGAATGTTGGATTTGTCATTTTTGTAAACAGACAGATTATGACCACAGTGTTGGGCCCTTGGATCTTCTGTGATACAACATGCTCATAGCCACAAAAAATGACACCTACAGAAAAAGAAGACACTGCACATTTGACAAAAAATAGTGCGCTCAAGATTGTTCAAAATCCATATTTTTGCATGGTTGTAAAGCTTTTATATACAAAAGCCCTCGCATGAAAATTGATTTAGACCAAATCAGCTTACCTTATGGGTAAACAGAATGATTTTATCATTGGTCGCCGGGCAACATTAATTCAGCAGGACGACAAAAATGGGCCATTTAACACAAGAAAACGCACGCTGTTTATGCATGTTTCCCACGCAATGTATACCGGTTGACCGGTCTGTAACCTGTGTGATTTAATATCAATGAGCACGAGGTCTATGATATTCATGGAATATACACATTTTTTTTAAAATAATTTTGTTGAGCTCTCCTTTGACTAATCTGTTTTTAGAGTGAAGTTTTTATGTGTAAAATGTTCTCTGTTTTCCAATGGCCTACACTATCATGTGAGAGAAATTTGAAGAAATTTCATATTTGTGAAAATGGGCCAGTGACACTTTAATTAATGTTTATAAGCAAGATTTTTTTTTAAGGATATCTAATGAACATAAGGAAAATGAGGATTTAAAATGAAACCTTGATAAAAAAAACAGCTTTGTACTTTCATTTCCATTCAGATGCCACCACAGAATGACACACATGCAAAACATTTTGGGAGTAAATATATCAATATTAAAATAAACTTAGTAAACCATTTACAAAAGAAACAATGTTGGTGCTTGAGAACTTAAACAGAAATGCTATGAACAATAATCATTAAAAATTACACAACAAATAATATTTTCAACATGACTGTTATTTCAGCCATTTGATGATTAAGTTTTGAATTATTTCCCCTTTCATTTTATTCTTTCTTTTTTCAAGTGTAACTTGTGACAACAAGGTATCAACAACAAAAAAAAGTATCAAATAAATGCCCGTTAAAACACACAAACACACACTCCCTTGATATTTGATGTACTCAAACCTGTATTGAGACTGGCGCGTCATATTTTTTCGCGTTAATAACAACCAACAAATTTTGAAAATTGCTAGTAGATGAATGCACCATCGCAGCACCAATGGGAGAAGTGGGGGAGGGGGAAATTTACCCTAGAGTAGAGGCCTTGCTCTCTACTCTCACCCCAAGAAAAAAAAATGCAAAAATTTTGCCCAATAATTTAGGAATTTCCCCCTCATAAATTCTCTTCCCCCTTTAGGAAAAAGTTCTCTCCTTGACACTGTAAGTGTAATCACACAGTTTTATAGGAGACTTATAGGTCAGATTTGATTGACCATACTTTAAAATTTGCAGAAAACATCAAAACAAAAAAAAGCAAATTAGCAAAAAGAATGTAATATTTGAGTGTTCAGATGTCACATATTTAGACCATGTTCTGAACATCTTCTAAACTATACAAGGAGAACACACACCAGAAAAGCTTGAACCCAGTGATGTCTGTAAATTCATCCAGAGTGTTAGAATTTGGCTAGATCAAACATTCGGAAAGCAGGAAGCATTGCGTGTTATGAAAAACTTCATACAGATGATGATGCTTACAACAAGGTATTTCAGGGTTCTTGGATGAGTTTCTGACATGTTTTTGATGTATTATGGATGTGTTCTGAAAGTTCAAAATTCCCCGCTCTCTAATCCCCGCTCTAAAATCTCTTAAAAATTACCACCTAAAATGCATTTTTCATGACTGTTCTTTTTTTGAGTCGGATGTGTTCTGCATATTTCCAGTGTATCATTTGAAAAGTGCCAGTCTTAAGGTATGGATGGTAGTAAAAATCCATGCAGTTATAGGACCGGCCATCCAATGTGCAATTAAGTGTCTTCCGTCACTTAAAAACTACTCAACACAAGCAAATACTTAATTCCTTGGTCAATTTGATTTTATTCCTACAGGGTGAGTCAAAAGATTTTACAACATACTCGATTTCAGAAAAATATTAAAAATATTTTAACATTTAGAATTGGTTTTTATACACGAAAACAATAGCTCATTATATCTACTATCATTGGTAAAGAAATCTGAAGTTTACCTTTTCGCATATTGGAGATATGGTACATTGACGAAAAGCCGCCAAAAACCATATTGACCACGGTTGTCCAATTTTCCACGTCCACAGCAGCAAAAGCCATTGAGTTACTGTCATCTAATGCTAATACTTTTGTATTTTGTTCTAAAGTAAACATTTCCTAATCGTAGAACGTTATTGATAATATTTCTTACAATAGTTATGACTGTAGCGTAACATGGTACAGGAGGGGAAGGGTAGGCACTGTCCCCTCCCATATGGGCCTTAACAGACAAAAATCTTAACTAAGCGTTAACACCGAAAGTGGAAAAGGACAATCAGAAAAGGATAGAGAAAAAGAGAGGGAAGGGAGAGGAAAAGATTGAGATGCAAAGGGGAAAGGCAGATGGACGTTCAATGTCTGTATGTCCAAATATTGATTCCACAAAGTAACCCCCCTCCCCATCCGGTTAATGAAGGAGCCGGCGGAAAAAGTGGGTCAACCGGCTGTATTGCACAGGATTGCCTAAATATTTGCATTCAGTTTCGGTGAAATGATATGGGAACATTTTCGAACATTTATTGAAGTAATGCTTCAAAATTTGGGTGTAAGATTCCATGATTTGTTATTGATTTTCAGAATGATGAAATATTTTGACATTTCTTGATGAAGGTTTACACAAAGTATCAAAGCAGCAAAGAATGTCATAATGTACTTGTGTAGACTCATCCAAAGTCCCTTGGGCCAAATTCCACAACAGTGATTCCGTGACAGAGTGAAAAATGGGTACCTATCTTTAAGTTACCATAACTTCGCAATGCAAAGTTCAAAAATCAAAATCAAATTTCTCTAGTAGGTGAAATGATCTAGTTTTATATTGGATAATCGGTAGCTTTGGTAGATATTTTCACTGCGTAGAAAAATTCAAAAAAAACAAGTGTAAATCTTTTGACTCACCCTGTATATGGACCATTTAATTGGAAATTTCAACGTCTGCAAGCATTCCTCTTCAAGAATCCTTCCATGCCCGTCTTTTGATGACATTTTTCATCCTGTCAAACCTATTTTTAAGTTTATCAAATTGACAGTAACCCGGGACTAGTGAACAGGTCTCCAGCTAAGATCCTGTTCATCAACCTAAGTATGGTCTTAAGTATTTTCATCTAAGATTTTACCCAACAATCATAAGAGGGGACCAACTTCATGAGCAGCATAACTTGGATGGCAGTAGGTGGGACCAACCAGTTTTTGGAAAGTTTTTAAAAATTAAAAAAGAATAATAGTATGGATAAAAAAGAACAAAAGGGTGTGTCTCACATACCTGTGTGCATAAGTATGTGTAGAATCACTTACAGCATAACCCTATGCAATGAGTCCAATTTTTTTTAGTTGTCAAAAAAAGAGAAAAAATGGCAGCAAGCGGTAAAAAATATAAATGGGCCAAAATACAATAAACAGAATTCTGCATATTGCTTGGCTCATTTTCTAAATAAAAAAGAGCAGAAAAGCACAGTGCTTGCAGTTTTTTCTCCAAATGTTGTGAAGATAATATCCGAATAATGCTAAACTTGGTATGTGGGGGATCTATTACATATAATATCAGAGATGCAAAATTGTAGTATAGTAAACCTAAAAGATAGGCTGTGTAGAAAGTTTGTAGAATGTTATTATATTGTATTTGGGAAAGTAGAGTCATATGAAGCTATGATGAATATTTCTGGAGCAATATAAATGGGCATGAGTGAAAACTGATGATCACATATTCAATATAAGTTGTTTTTTGTTGACAGGTCGATGGTACTGGGAATGTTTAAAAGATAAAATAAAAAAGGTTTTTCTGAGAGTAACAGATCCAGAATATTGTCAGTACTCATGAAATATTTATTAAACTCCTCTCAGGAAGTCTGGAGTCTGTACTCGGTGTATGAGAGGCTATTTCTATGATCCTGAAAACATATCAAGTGGTTTAAGATGCAATGAAAACATTCTAGGTATATTTATGCTGTTTACTAGATTAGGACTGAAGGGCTTCAAATGAAAAACTTATTGTTTAACAGTGTCCAAAATAGGAAATGCCAACCTATGTTTTAACCTTTCAGCAGTGACCTCATCAGGTGTTGCTATTAGTATACACAACCTGAGAGATATCATTAACGAGAAGCCTTAGAATTGGTACACAAAACACCTGAGATGATCTAATCTGGGGAAACAGCCTTAAAATTCATGCAACGCTTGTGAGATTTTATAGGAGCAGCCCTAGAAATTGGTATGCGAAGCTTAGGAGATTTTATCAGGAGCAGCCCTCTAGGAAATTGGTATGGCAAATCCTTGACCTCGATATTATCAGGAGCAGACCCTCGAAATTGGGATGCAAATCCTTGAGATTTTATCAGGAGCAGCCCTAGAAATTGGTATGCAAATCCTTTGAGATAGTCATCAGGAGCAGCCCTATAGAAATTGGTATGCAAAGCTTATGAGATTTTATAAGGAAGCAGCCCCCTGAAAAATGGTATGCAAATCCTTTGAGATTTTATCAGGAGCAGCCCTAGAAATTTTGTCTGCAAAGCCTGTGAGATTTTATCAGGAGCCGACCTAGAAATTGGTATGCAAAGCCTGTGAGATTTTATCAGGAGCACCCTTAAATGTTATGCAAAGCCTGTCTCAGATTTATCAGAGAGAGCCCAAGAACTTGGTGTGCAAAAACCTGTGATATCATCAGAAAGCCTTTAGAAATTTGTGTGAAAGAGAAATTGTGAGATATTCAGGACTTGACATGTACCAAAATCTCTGATATCTCATAGGAGCAGCCATAGGAAATTGTATGCAAAAGCCTTTGAGATTATTGGAGCGAGACTGGAATGCAAAAACTTGTGAGAGCTCATCATAAGAGCCAGCGTGAAAAACCGGTGATATCTCATTAAGATTAGCCAAGAAGTGTGATGTGTCACTATAATGAAGAGAGGGGGCTAAGGATGGAACTCGTGGTATGCTTGCATTGATCATTATGGCTTGGAAACTTTTGTCACACAGGTTAGCCTGCCAACCATTGGTAGACCCATTACCTCTCGCGATAGGCAAAATTGACCGAAATCAACTAAATACCTTGCTTGAAGAACGCTTTGCTGAATTCCCTTGAGGTGAAGAATCGCATGTTCTGTTGCTTCATATGGACTCTATTACATTTCTTCCTGATGAGGTTTGTTTCCTGTGGTGACTAAAACGCGTACCATCAAGCCACCACGACGCCAGGGTTTATACACCCATTCATAAGAGAGACGAGTCCGTCGTCGTCTTGAGCGTCAATGGAGAAACGTCGCAAGAAGCCGATGCGACTGCTTTCAAGGAACCAAAAGACCAGTCTATAGACTCATTACTAACAGATTTAAAGGTGCACTTCTTTTATAATAAATGTGAAAATGCTTACGTTAAGATTATGTACCAAAACAATTAATGTTGTGTTAAATAAGACTCAAAGAAGTTTCCTGATCTTTTTTCAAAGCGATCTGGCAGATCCAGTTCCTCAACTTTTCGTAGAGGTATTAAGTTGAGAAAATACGGAAACAAGTTAATAAGGGAAGGCTTGGGCAGGTCGACTATGATACTCCCATGGACAACGTACATTAAGTATGTGGAGTTTAAGCCCACTTCCCCAACCCCCTCCTGATGGTGTTAGCAATATCATAAACATTTTTGAAATTTCCTAGTAAGTCCTGCTCACTGGACCTCAATGCCCTCTTGGTTAGGTAAGCGGAAAACATTCACACAAATGCTTCCAAGGATAACAGATATTGTCAACGCTTCACTTACTTCAAGTATATTCACTTCAAGCTGGAATGAAAGACCAGTCCATCAAACACACGTTATCAAGAGGAACCATGGATCCTGATCTTTGAAGAGCTATGCGCCCTGTTGCGAATATAACCTTCTGTCAAAATCGTGGAAGAAGTCGGCGGACAGGTCAAGTCCCGGACTATTGTTGGACGGAAATTGCCTGGTGAACAATATCAGTATGCTATGGCGGCACCATAGTACAGAGACTGCTTTGTTTATTGATGAAATAAAGAATTACTCTGCAATTCTCTTGATCAACGGGTAACACGGTCTCTGGTCTTGTTAGATATGTCGGCCGCCTTCGAAACGGTGGATCATGGTATCCTTCTTGATTTAACTTCAAACTAGATTATGGTATGGGTGGTACTGTTACATCATGGTTTAGTTCTTATTTAGCAAATCAGCACTGTATAAAGTTACGGGCAAAGAACACGTTTTCTAGAGAGTATCACCTCCATGACGCTCTTCCACAGGGACTCAATAATTGGACCACGGCATTTAACATTATATTACAGCTCATGTTGGTGACATTGTTTGTGCTTGCGACGTGTCTTTTCAGGCATATGAGGACGACATTCAGCTATTAAGCCGAGTTCAATCTGATCGCGGGGACTGGAACGTTGCCTCTTGCCCAAATTAACGTCTGTGTTTGCTAAGGTAAATAAATGGATGCTGAAAACACGCTCAGCTCCAATCAGGACAAACAGAATGTATTGTGTTTGCCAGCAATCGCGTTTTGTCCAGATCCAGAACATTCAAATACCTTAAATTGGTAGTGTGCATTCGATCCTAAATCTTCTGTAAAACCTTGGTGTTTTTCCTCGATCGTCTTCTGAACATGTTTCCCCCCATATAAACCAGTGTGCAATTCTGAAAGTTCCTATAGCAATCTATGGCGCATACCGTAGCTTCATATCCCAAGAAGCTTGTCACAGCGCGGTCAGAGGGCTGGTCCTATCTCGTTTAGATAACGCAAATTCTTTATTCTATGTCGCGCGCGCTAAAGATCTACAGCGATTACAGCGCCTCCAAAACAAAAGCCGCACAGCTTGTGTTTTGTTGTGGGTCGTGACCAGCCCTCCGCCAATTTGCTGGAAGAGCTTCACTGGCTACCAGGACAGCAACGAGTTTATTTCAAAACTATGTCTCTATATATTCAAATGTCTTAATAACACGCACCAGGTTACTTGTCTGATCTAATTGCTCTTCAAATAGTGGGGAGACGCTTAGTATTCGATCTCGACTTCGTTCCTCATCTGACCTCACCCGCCCTTGCGGTTCCCCTCTTTAGAAAAAGGCGCGTGGCGATGTTTAATTTTCCATAGGTGCCCCAAAACTATGGAATAAACTGCCTTCTGAGGGCAGAGAGGTGGAGTCGGTATCAGGGTTCAAGCGTGACTCAAGACCCATCTGATCCATGTTTTGTTTTGGTAAATCTGCTTCGCCTGGTTTTTCCTCTTGTGGTTGCTTACTGTCTCTGTAATTCATTGATGTCTCGCTTGTTTTTTGTATATGTTTTTCTTGTGAGGCGCTCTGTGCTTTGTAGAGCGCCATGAGAAATGTTTATAATAATCAATAAACAGTTCAGCCGCTTATTCAAGAATCCTATGGCAGTAAGTAGCTTAGCAAGTAGGCCTGGATACCACACTTGTCAAAAGCTTTACTAATTTAAAAAACTACAATTCTTGCGTTCTCTCTATCATTGGTGAGGAGTGGTGAGGAATGGAAATGTATGCCAAGGCATCCAAAGTACAATGGCTAGTCCTCAAGCCGAAATTGGTAGCGTGATATCGATAGGATATGTGTCAAGGAGGATATGAGACATATCCATGTAGTAATGGTGGTAATTCCGGGGGGGGGGGGGGGGGGGCACTTGTATTTTAAGGGGGATATGATGCATGAACATGGACTTACAAAATGCACCCTATAAACAACGTTATTCCACCGACTAAAAAACATACCCTTAAACAAGTATTGTGTATATTTTTGCTACCATTAACAAGTGTTTTGTCAGTTTCGCTACCCTAAACAAGTAAGCAATGCGTTGTGTCGTTAATAACCCATGTATTATCTGCTTTGCTTTACCGCCAATTTACAATATTTTGGTTGATGATATCTGCGATAGAGTATGACATTACCGTAAACACACGTCATCACAATTCAGGCTTATAAGAAAAACACCTTTTTGCAAATTTGCTGTTTTGACACCCCTAATCAATGTACGCGCGTACATTGCTTGTTGGAAAAAAAGGACCCTTTTTACACGTTTTCTTCTTCATGCATCATATACCACCTTTGAATACAAGTTCCCCCACCCAAGGGTGGTAATTGTAGTAATGTTATTATTTGCAAATTCTAAAGCACTCCAGACAAAGTTATTGGCATAGCTGGAGGTAGGGCTAGGGAAGGGCGACAGCCCAATGAATTGGTCGGTGAGTGACGATACATCAATTCACTCCGATTGTTGGTTTGCTATTCATCAGTCCATCATCACTTTGACAATATATCTTCTCCCCTACTGGTATTGAGCTGTCATTGATAGTTAAGAAACGGAGTGTGTCATGCTTGGTTGCTAACTAAAAGCTTGAATATTTAAGTGCCCCTCTCAGATTTTTTATGCAAACTGTAAAAAAAAATGGAGGTTACAGCAAGCAAAGTGAGCTGAAATAAGTTTCCAATAGTAAAGTTAGTCCTGAAGGGACTGAATGACATCTGACAATTCCAGCACTTCCAAATCAAAACCCTTCGATCTGTAAATCTGCACATTCTAGCTAACTTCCAAAGCAAAACCCCTTCTATCTATCGATATTAAATACTCAGCAAGGTTGCATAAAGCAATATCAACAATGAGGTGAAGTGACACGTTCCTGTACATAGTTAACTTTAAATTTGTTACTCACAGCTAGGAGATTCCCTTCTTGTCAAAAGGCAATCTGGAATTAGTTCCAGAAAGTGCAAATAGGACGCAACGCAAAGTGCGCAGATAGTTAGTGATAAAAAGACAAGTAACGATTCCGGAAATGACAGTGACTGATAGCATAATGGCTTTGATAATCTAATGTTGTATGTGAAAATATGCTAGGAAATATTTATAAAATTGTCATTTTGTATTCAGGAGTATGGCCCGAATTAAATCATAATTATCGTCTACTAGAGATAATATGATTAGGATAAAGTGGCATTTGGGCAAGATTAAGGTTGAAATCAAGAGCAGTGCACAAGGAGGCGAGGAGTACTTCTCAAAGAGAAAACTGTCAGTATTGTTATGACATGAATAACATTTATGACTTTGGCACTAGAGACATCTAATTCTAAACTGTTAGTTTTTACTTTCCAATATATTGAAGAACCTGCAAGGGAAAGTAATCTTACACCACATGGTAGTTATTTTTTAGAACTTTATTATATGAAAGAAATGTTTAGATGTCATAGAGCAATGAGTAAAGTGTTATACTATCGAACAATATCTTTAATATTACTTGCAAAAATTGAGCAACAGATCTATCAAAATGGCATTTTACTAAGCATCCCTCTTAATCTCTTGAATCAGCAGAGAATTTAAGATACAAACTAAAAATTTTGAATATAACCCTCCAAATCTTTTAGAGCCAACAGAATTTCACATTACCAAATTATTCCACATCTTTTATAGCCAATTTTCAAACGCAACCCAAAATATTCCAAATCTTTAGAGCAAATAGAATTTCACATACCAAAATTACTCCAGAGGAATTATTAACAACAGGTTAAATAAAAATCCTCCAAAATCTTTGGAGCTAAAGTTTTACAAATTGCATCATTATGAACTAATGTCTTGCTACGACCTGCCAAGTCTTTTGTAGCCAACAGAGTTTACACTACACACTGAATCTTGAACCTTACGCCCCATCTGTGTCTAGCCTATCTCTCAGGAGAGGAGAGAGTGAAGGAATAAGGAGAGGAGAAAGAGAAGAAAAGAAAAACTCTTTCTGGTTGCGTCTCGAACAGGGCCCTTCGGGCACCAATCCCATGACTGGGGATAGCACGCTATGGTTGGTGCGCTGGCCCGGCCAGCGAATTCATACCAGTTGTCTTGGTTAATGACATACTCCCTCCCATCCTGGAATTAGCCTTTTTCTCAATCGGTGCAGTGGTTGTTTTGGCTTACGAAGAAAGTCTATAATAGAGTGCTGGGTGGATAGATCATTATGTTCATCCAAACTTTATTCCCAGTATCCACGTATGAAAAACAAAACAGTTATAGGGAGGGAAGTTGAGCAAAAAGGTCTATAGGGCCCAAAACACTCACCCCCCTTGGAATACACTAACACGCAAGAAACAGCGGCAGAACTATCGAGAAACGCACAGAAAGTGTTAAACTTGTAACACTTGTAAACACGTTTCTTGTTAGGACTAAAATATAGTCAAATACTCTTGGTTCACTGTAGTAGTCTGGCGACTCTTTGCAGGCATGTTAGTAGGTCTCTACCAAGACACAGGGACCATTTTTTGGACATCAAGGTCGTAATAAGAATAAAACCAATGTGTATGTGTAGGCATGGATGTTTTATGTTTTGGCTAAGAGTGACCCTTGACACTCTGCAGATCTTTCATATGAATGCACTAGTAATTTTACACTAGGTATAGGTAGTACAAACATGATTTTGTAACACGGGAGTAGGGTACATCTTAAATTTTAGAAAGTTTCTTTGTATGGAATGACTAAAAATTATTCTTTTTTCTTTGAATGCCCACTCTTATTTTATGAAATCTATTGTGTATGTGTACATTGTGTGTGTGTGTGTTTCATATGTGCTTGTGTGGTGAATTAGAAATTAATGTTAATGGTTAAAAAATGTGTTCATAAAAAATTAAAAAGTTTCAAAAATGTGGGGATGACAGCAAAACAATTAAATGTACAGGCTTGAGGGGGGGTGGAGTTCTCACATGGGAGGAAGTATGGTTATGTACCCATTATAAGTCCTCATGTTCCGCTAGTTTTCAGTTCCAGTGACCCCCATTTTAGGACCATTCCATTTCCAGAGACCCTACTTTTCATGTCCAAAACATTCTACCAAATGTTCTTCAAAACCCTCAAAAAGTAGCTGGGAATTGAGGGAGGATCGCCAGATTATTGTCTTAAATTTTATGACAAACCTAGTTTCGGAGACCCCTTTTTTGGGCCTAAATCAGCCCCCCCCGGGGGTAAAGGTTTTATCTATAGTCGATTCGCGTTGATACGTTTGTCCCCCTGGAGTTTTGGACTATTAAATTCAGTCGGAGAGGAAATGAAAAGAATTAAAATGCACGTGCCACACGGATTATTTTGACAGGGTCCATATAACCCACTCACCTGCCACTAAATACAATTTCATTCATGGGAGGGAAATGCACAATAGTGTATTCAGGCCTTAACATTCCCCACAATAACATGATTAACAGTAGTCCCTGTGCCTCATTGAAGTTTTCACCTCTGCAAAAATGGTACGGGGTCACATATCAGATGAATCGAGAAAGTAAGAACCTAGAAGCCAAAATTGAAAAAAGGACCAAATGTTGCAGGAAGAATCCTGTACTGACACATTTTGGAAGTACTTTGGTTTGACAGGCTCAGTGAATATACTTGGTTGACAGGTGGGAAAGATTTCCTTTATTAATGGTGATTTGGTGTGAGTTGGTGGCTGAAGGAAGGGAAAATGTCTAGTAATGCAATTTAGCTTTATAACATAGATCAGGCGTTAATAACTCGACCATTCTGGACCATCTCTATCATGTCAAAAGAGGATGTAGTTTTACTTCTACAATTTCCGGAAATTGAAAATTGGCGAAGATGTCAAATGGAAGAAAATTCATTTTCTTCAAAGTTGTAATTAAAGTTGAGAAAAAAGCCGGTAATGAGTACTGTAACGAATTTCTGGTACTAATTCTCCCTGGCCTGGGGCCATTACAAACAGCCCTTCCTTAATCCTCAAGTGGTCCTCGAGATTTTACTGGATTAATCCCCTGATATACCACGTACCTTAAGCATAAATGTGCAAAAGTAGGTTTTTTAACCTATATTAGTTAGTCTTGTAGTGTTTTGCTGCCCCTGGTTGATGCATACTGAAAACAGTGGTTGACAAGGACAAGTCAGTATTCCAATGGTGTGATGGAGTTGACGGTTGATGGTGGGGTAGTCAGGTAAATGATGAATACAGGATCCAATGGGTGAGGTGATGGTGGTGGAGCAGTGGTGATGGATATTGGCGGCAGAAGGGATTCAAGTTTGTTTGCCAGTAGTAGTAGGCCACATGCATTTAATTTGGAGCCTTTATGTATTTTGTTGTTGTTTTTCGTTTTTATTTGAATAGGAGATTTGCATGTTAAGACCAAAAACAGATGATAGAATGTTTCAATTTTTTATAGATATCCAAGTGATCCAAAATCAATATTTTTGTTTTATAAACTAATAATTGGACATCAAGTATGATTGAAACTGTCTTGACTGCCATTAGCCAATGTGAGCAATTTATGGGAAGCCCTTTCAATTTTTTTTTTAAATTAAAAATTAAAAGTGCATTTTACATTTAGGTTTGGACTCCTACTGGGAACAAACTTGATTTTTTTTGTTTGGACTTAACAATGAACAAATTTCATGACTATAGGCCTATATTTCCAAACATCCTTTTCGGAAAAAAGACTACATCCCTGACGTTCACCGCAAAAAAGGTGGTAGCTCATTTTTTCTTGTTAGATATAGGGCAATTTCCACCAAAACAAAACGGGTCCGCTCAGTGATTTTTGAAAAAGTGGAAAAAAAATGCAGTTAAGGGACGTTCGGATAGGGGAATTGTCACTTAATTGGTTTGTTTCACCTAATTGCACAACTCAACGCCCCACCTCTGGAGGAGCCCCAGCATCCTTGATGCTCTAGTTTTTGGTGTTTGGGTGGCGTTAGGGTTAATACAGTTCCAAATCTTTCGGAGCCAGCAGAGTTTTATACTATCAAACTAACATCTGGGATACATACCTATAAATTTGTGTGCCAACATCGTTTCTACATAAAACAACATAAATGCAATACTCGATCCTTCCACTGAAGGCACAATTTTCAAAATCTATCTGTACTACTAAAAAAAATGAAACCGTCCGTCGTCTGTAGTCTGGCCTAGCATTCAGTTGCTTTGACATATAGGGGGATTTTTGGCCAAAAGGTAGGGGAGGGCAGTCTGATGTTTGTTACAGGGTTTCAGAGTGACCAAAATGTCATTAGTGGCTTTAACATACTGACCACACCAGTCCTTCACTGTAAATAGGTCACCAATTAAGAAAAAAATTAAAATTATTGTATTAATCTGTGAACAAACATTTCATCATGAAGATTTCCACATAGCATGAGGGTTCTCTTTCCATGTCTGATCATTAACCTGCTGTAGTGCCCTCAATTGCCCAGTCAAACCCATGAAGGGGGTGGCGGATTTACCTCACTCATAGCAATGCGTTACTTATCTTTCCACTTCGTCCGATTCAGCGCATCCTCCATCTTCAACCAACCCTCCTACTCTTCTCCTCCACTTGCTTCTTCAATGTCTTTTGCCATCCCCTCCTTATTGAGCCGAGGCGACCACCCCAAACTCAAGCGCCCTTTTCAAAACATGCTCATCATGATCATCCCTCAGCCCATAACGATGTACACCATTTGCTTGCCAAGCGGTCCACCGCTTCTTCCATCCCATTCTGCATCGATTCCCGGCTGTCTGCTATCCATCAACTCACCATGAAATCCATTTCTGCAATACTACATGGGTCTACCGTACTCACTGACACTTCCCCTCCACACCTGTTCACCATCACTTTTGTCGTCCCAAGATTTAACTTCAGACCCTTACTTCAAACGCTGCCTTCTTTCCAAAAACGTTTAATTCAATCCTCCATTGTCAAACTCATCAAAACCAAATCACAAAATCAAAATCATATCCATCATCAACTTCTCGCACTGCCGAACCAACAATTGCAAATGCACAGCGACAGAAACCTTGAGGCCAAACCAACCTCACCTCAAACTCCTCAGGACAATTCAGACCCCACTTTAACTCTGTCTTGCTCCTTCATACAAATCATCAGGCTTAGTCAAATGCCTTGACAAATCACAAAAAAAACATACAGTTTCTTCCTTTAACTCAACATCCTTGTGAACTCATCAAAATGAACACTGCATCTGTCATCCTGTTCCTGGCATAAAACCAAATTGCCATCCTTCACTTCACACTTCTGATTCTATCCCGAGGAGCCTCGGCACAATACTCCAATAATTTAAACACCTAATGCAATACAATCATGCACCCCTTTCCTTTAAAAATTGGAAAACCACACTCAATGCCCACTCCTCCAGATGCGAATTCCTCTTCCATCTACACATGCTGTCTGACACAACCCAGGACACACTCCATCATCAAACCAATCCCTATCTATCTCCACTCGTACTAATCATCTCAATACTCATTTTGGGGTCCAGCAGCCTTTCCTCTTTCTTTGCTCAATAGGGATCACTTGTCCACTGTTAGCACAAAAAACCCCTCAAAAAAAAAAAAAAAATAAAGCTGTGTTGTTGGTGAGTTGTTGATGGTCTGTTGTTGTGAAAACAGGGGAACATTTGTATTGTAATATCCGCATACTTCGAGGGATTTCAGAACCAAACTTGAGTCATAGATGAACATGGGATCCCGCATTTGCTGATCGAGGTCAAAGTAGCAGCCCAAGGTCAAGGTCATGTGAGGTCAAGGTTGTAAGATGGAAAATGTAAAATTTACCTAAATTGAAAAGTTAAAGTTCAATTGGAACCAAACCTGGACGTTCATAGTGAAAAATTGGATCCCTCATTTCTGATGCGGTCATAGTCACATGCCAAGGCAAAGGCAGATGAGACAAGGTAACAATATGGCCAATCCGCAAGGGATAACACCTATATGTACTATGTATTTATTTATGCAACTTATCAAGTACATTTCCTGCCCTGGGGTCCAGGGACTTCGCGGAGATTTAGCAGGAGGAATGTACTTTGCTGTTGTGACCCCCACCTTTGTCCCCGCTAAAGTAGCAAGAAATCCCGGGTAGCCGGGCTTACGTTTGTAACACCACACGCTATGTCCGGCCCACTAGCCGGGCTTCGGTGGATGTGACAATCCCATATATTCTCGGCCAATGGGGGCAGGGACTGCTTTAAAAAACGCTGTACAATCCCGGTCGGTCCCGGGCTATGCGACAACAGGTCTAGCTATATAAAACATATACTACATTTTGGATCGCCGGAGTGACAGAGTCAAGTCCAAAATTTTCACTACAGCGGGAAGTAATCGTTTGAGAAAAAACACGTTTGTGGGTTGCTAAAAAAAATCCACATTATCAACGGCGATATCCGACCACATAGCAGAGTAATATCTAAACCCTGCATCATATCTGCCAAATGGAAACTTGCAGCCAAAACAACAAAGATCATCATGGTGATTGTCGTTTTAAAACGGAGAGAAATTTAAAATGCCCGTGTTTATGCAATGAAATGACATGATTGTGAGTATTCTGGCATTTAGCAAAAAATATCAAATCGATTTCATACCTACGGATGATTTATGAATTAAAGAATAGCAAACTTCTAGTTTAATTCTTGTGATTCTAGTTGATCATTTTTTTCAACGTTTTCATGTGATTGGTGTTTTGGCGATTTTTAATAAGTTGAAAATATTGCTCTCGGATTATTTGTATCTCGACCTTCGACGACGTGCGTTGGTGCTACGTGCATAGCTTGCCTTTCAGACATTGGAAGAGATTGCGACTGCAATGGACTATATGGTGATTACTTACGGATTTGCAATGGCGATACTGCTCACTGAAAGCCTGGTTTTATATGGTGTGACACAAGTGCGTAAAGTTAAAATTTTTGTACCTCCCACCTTAAGTCCCAGCTATCCTCATGATTGTAGGCCGGGGAAAGCTACCATAGTGCCGGGTATGTCCACTTTTCTATTCCCACACATACACGGCAGTCCCCATTGATGTGTGATCCAGAGAAATCTACCCTTGTAGTTGGAATACTAGCCAGTCTCAAATTTTGCATCGCTGTGTTAAAATAATCCGAGAGTTTTGTACCAACGTCTTTTAGTAGATAATTTATTCCCTCTATTACATTGTAAACTGCT
Source organism: Ophioderma brevispina (assembly GCA_023653785.1). Taxonomy (NCBI): domain Eukaryota; kingdom Metazoa; phylum Echinodermata; class Ophiuroidea; order Amphilepidida; family Ophiodermatidae; genus Ophioderma; species Ophioderma brevispina. The sequence goes on along the minus strand of JAMKCH010077308.1, from coordinate 25,324 downwards.
ACCAAAAACACATTAAAGAAAGTGGCACGAGACACATTTATATGGAAAGCCAATGCACCATCGGCCAATTCCCCTGTGCAAACTCAATGATAGATTCACCATAAATATCACTCCGTACCTTGCCGTATTGATTCATCGCCACGCCCAGGTTTGTGGACCGGTTATTTTTTGTACTCACATGCAATCCAAAGATTGATTAAATTCTCTTCATTGAGAGGCTAAAGATCATTAGGCAGAGACCGGGGGAAGTTGTCGTCCACTCAATTGAGAAACATGTCTTGAACAGAAATTAACCAAGTTTACAGCAAGTAGAGGGGATTGGCCAAGCTGCTGTAAATGCATGGGGAATAGAGTGACTTGGGGTAATTTCATGTGATTAGTTGGGCTCAGTCATGTCTCTGGTACTGAAGCGGTATTAATTGCCAAACTTTGGCTTAATTTTACTCTAAACGGATATAATGGCTGTACCCGAGTTGTCACAGAAAGGTCGCGAGGTTTTTGCCGTGGACTGTAAACTGCTGATGGACGTACCTTCCCAGCCAAGTCACGGCTAACATCCGGCTGGCGGGCAATACTTTTTGTACATGCCCGGCTATATCCCGGCATATACCCCGCTAGTCCGGGACCCCCGGCCGGTAATGTGCTTGATAAGTGCATTAACAGAGGAGCAAAAGTGAGTCCAGTGGAAAAGTATAGGACTCATGATCTTAGACCATAAAGCCACAATTCAGTCATTTTTTACAAATTCGAAATGCCCATTTTGTCTCTAAATTGCTGAGGTAGGTCATATCAAAAACTTAATTACTAGTCTTTGTGAAAAAAGGACACTAAAGCATTTTAAAGTGGTCTTGAAGATGCATTATTATACGTTTTTGTTGGCTAATAAAAGTCGGAATCTCACTTTTATTATAAATAATGAGAAAAAATCATTAATTATGAAAATATGGCGCAAAGCTTAGCAACTTAGTACAGTTTTTACTAAAACACAATTCCAATAAAAACTGTGCAAAAAAAATGACTTTAATGAAAATGGGGGCGCGATTTTGTTACATTTTGAAGGAAATCAGTTGAGAATAGCTTTAAGTTGTGAGTTCAAGCCTTGCGTGGCAGTTTGTGTCCTGAGCAAGACAACTTTATCTCGCTTGTCTCACTTCACCAGGTTGTAAATGGGGAGCTGTTGGGGTAGTCATAATGTGTGCCATTGTTCATTGCTACCAAATTTCAAGAGTAAAAAATGTGATTAGTGACAGTGCAAAAGAAATATAAAGCACTTGAGATTAATTGTATAAGGCACTATATAAATCTCTAATCATTTTATGTCATTACATGTGTTGAAATTGATGTTTTAAGTTGGCAAAAATGGAATAAAAAATGAGTGAACTTCCATTGAAATGAGGATAACTATTTTCTTCTTGTATGAGATATCCTGTCAAAATGGTCAAAATTCCCAGCTGAATTTTCTAATCAGAAAATTCAGGAGATGCATACCCTTACAATTCACTAAGCTCAGCTATAATTGGACACAAAATTGAGTTGTTAAGTTAGTAGTTCGTACAAGGAGCGTAGGTATTTGACACTAATTTCATCTTTAATCATGAATAAAAATCATTAATAAAAACTAAGCCGTATATGTCATATGTTCATAAATTTTCATATTAAAGTGTAAATATTCCTGGCCTGAATTTCATACTCAAAAATAAGGAGCTGTGTATCTACCTACGCAAAAGTACGCATCATAGCATCCGCATACTCTTCTATAATGTGACTGTACAAATTTTGTGATAGTTGGCACATGGCATATTTTTGTGGAGTAGAGAGTTAGTGTAGTAAAGTAGCAGTGTTGAACAATATCCAAGTAAAACGTCACATTTGTTGTTGTTGTCAGATATTCCTGGGTAAAGGGCAACAAGAGATTCAAGTAATCCATATTTTTGGTGATGGAACAATTTCATCTAGATTGACACTCAAAGATTCCGTACCTTTTATTTGGCTAAAGAAATAACTAAAATGAAAACAAAAAGTGATTTGTATGCTTATATTTCAATAGAAGACCATAGGCTGAATTTTGTATTTGCTTTCCTATAGGAAATTAGAAAATTTCACAATTGTTGTACCAAAGAAACAGTTCTCGCTTGCTTAATCCTTTCAGATGGAGGATATTTTGATAGAGAGCTTTACCACCAGTCAAAATTCAGAATTTCATTATTTTTTAGGGACAACTGTTTTTTAAAATCTCTTGTTGCACCTTTATTTTTGTGCCCACAAGCATGTTGTGATTCATATTTCATTGTTGTTGGAAATAGTCCTATTAAAATGTCCATTCTTGCTAACGCTTACCTGGACCTCAAGAACCTCTGCATCCCTTCAGTCAGAAAAATCCATAGGTTAAACACTGGTTTTTTTTTCTGCAGCATGAGAATACCGTTGTTATGTGATCCCCTCTGAAACTGTGGCTCTATAGTCTGTATCTCTACCTCTGTGCAGTGATGTCTAACATCTACGCCCACGTCAAGAATGGCGCTTTTGTGTGTGCACATAAAAACCACGTCGCTTCAATAGCGCCTACTACTTGCTCTCGCGACCAACAAATCTTGTGCTGACTGTCACGCATGAGTACAGACTCGAACTAATAGTCAAATAAGTCCTATGGGTGGGGGTACTCCTTTGGAGAAAATTAGGAAATATTAATTGTAACAAACCAGAATTAAACTCACTTGATGCTGGTTTGGCCTAGATCCTGCATCCTCATATGATGATGAAATCCCAGACTATAAAAAGTGACCAAAAAGTCCGCGTGAACAGATGGATGCATGAATGTTGCCTCACCAAAAAGATAAACACAAAAGGTAAACCTAAAGAGCTTAAATAGCAGTTTTGGTTTGAAGGTGGCCCACATGGCCATGTTAATTCTATTGAATTAGAGGACGAGAAAGCCGGCGAACCAAGTATGACTAACATATCGATTTGTCTTGATTAGGTTGCTTTCCTACTTACCTGTTTTTCCACCACTAAATACTGGGTCCCATTCGTCCTGTACAAAATGGGCGAGATGAAAACATAATGTTATCTCAATTAAACATCTCAGAACTTAAAGCTAACAGTCTGCTTGAACATCATCATATCTCTTATCCAATCAATCATGAAATTAGGGTAGTTTATTCCCAAAATTTTTGAGGCTGCTGGACGGAAGACTAGTATGCAACCTTGGACCCTGGTAGATCGAGCACTTTTTAGTCATGTGTTTCCCTGTAAGAATAACGGTTACAATTGGTTTGTCGGTCAAAATATCATATCACTGACCACCTTTTTTTTTTGATATTCCTCAGATTTTATAACTTATATTGTGCAACCATGATTTGCAACTCACGGTCTCTCAATTTCTCTCAGTTTTTAAGGGTATACTTGACGAGGGTTCACCAAAAAAAAAACACCGGCTCGTTTGCAGTGGGGGCTTGACTTACCTGTTTTCTCATGTTATTTACGGGTGTGAATCCTATAGAGAACTAAGATTTGTAAATTAACGCATTTCTTAAAATTATACAAAATACAAAATTTGATTTTTAATGATTTTTTTTTATTTTCTGATTGGCAAATTCATGATGGTGCCTTAACCTCCAATTGCCTCCACTCAGGCTATAGGTGCAGCCCTATATACTTGCATGTTTATGGTAATGGTTAAAATTCACATACCAATGTCAAGGTCATTAGAGGTCAACTTGTGCAGAGAGTGAAGAAAGGTGAATTGCAAAAGCGTCAATACAGGGGTTTAAAAGGAACTGCCTGAGTCTTTTCCCAATGCCCCATCATCATCACATGGGAAAATGATTCACAGCCAATACTGTTGTTGCCCTCATCTTGCTCGTGCTCTGGTATAAAAAATGCTTATCACTGATATTTTAAACTTTCCTTTATTGTACAAATACATGTCACTGGAAAGTTTACTTTCTTTATGCAGATAATTGATGTGCTGCAGAATAACACAGTATTGTGTACTATACCTCTTTATGAATTTTTGTAAATTTTAATATTAGTCAGTAGCATTTACCACTTTTTCAGTTGCGTCGATCGTATAGCAGGGAAGGCACATCCCTTGGTGGCTGGCCCTAAGGGTGCAGTGTAAGGTCGAATTTTTGTGTGCATTTCAACATAGCCACTGTGACAAGACTGTTTTAAGACCAAGATCATTTGATCATTACCAAATTAGTGTTTTGTACAAATTTTTTGCATACTTTAGGTGCAATTATTCCAGGAAGTGGGGCCCATTCTGTTACCTTGGTTGCGGGTTCTACAACCCTTAGTTACGCCAATGCCCACTGAATGAAATTTCATTAAACTCTATTTTTAATACCAATCAAATTCCATATTAAACCTGAATATCCGGCTGAACTTCCTAATCGGAAAAACAGGAGATTCATACACCCTCTGTACTAACGCTCATTTATGATACCAGTCTTGTCTATATCACCTGTCTTCAAGTACTTCCTCTGCCTCAGTGTCTAAAGATAAATCGTATTATTATAATAAGTAAACTACCAGTGGCATAGCTATGATTTTGATATGGGGGGCCATTGTCGCATCTGAACCGACAGAAACTGGTGGGGTCCAGGAGGCCCCACCTTAGGGGCCCGTTGGGGTTATATCGTTAAATGTCTTCTGATGTAATTCTTGCACGATTTTGAGGACGACATATTGAAAGTACGGTTATAAAAAAAGGTGCGCATAGCAATTGAGAACATGTCCTTGATTGTTCAATACTCTCCATTAGAAATTGAGCCTGTTAGACTTTAGCACAGCTCTCGATAACTACAAAGAATGTTCAGTACTATAGTGCTTTCACCGGCGTATCCAGACCTGGCTTGTTGTTAAGGGGACCCCCTGGGGGTTGAAGCACCTCTAAGAACTGAAAATAGGCCGATTAGCATGTTTTGAAAGCACCCCCAAGATATTGCCACTGGCACTTGGTAGGATAAAATTTGTGTAAGTCAGGGTTTTTATATGTTAAGAATAGGTTTAGTGGATTCACATGATGTGAAATTTCCCACCCCGTGGCATTGTCGTAATTGATCATTCACTTGGTGAAATCAATGCCCGCCCATCAATTTTAATGCAATGTTCTGAGATCTTTAAGTGATGGATTTAGTGGATCTTGCATGTATGTTTCCCTATATCCACCAACTGATAAAAAACTGTTCTAATCCCTTACCTTCACATCATGCGTCATGAAATAGTCAGCTCCTCACATCTCTTCTGGTAGTACGAAACCGGAATACATGAATCCCCTTTTCTTGGCTACCATGTTAATTTTGTATGGGGGGGTAATAATGTTAAAATGGGATTTTTAACTTGTCAGTGTTTCCTTGAGCAAATCATCTTTCAACAGTCCTATCCTCATGATCAATGCAAGAGTGCTAGGCCAATCACAAGGAACCTCTAACTTTGGACCAATCACTGCGAAGTATGTGGTAACACACCTACAATGGTCCGGCTTGGCTCCTAGACTGGCTGCTGCCCTCTGTTGACTGATTCTGCTCTATGAATTGTCAACGCATGGCACGCAGGTATGAGTAAGCCTGGTGAATGAAATATAGTATATTTGTAATTGATGTGCACATCAGGTTTTTTCAGAAAATACCATAATTCCCTATTGGGTTTTGTACAACAGGGAGTTTAGAGACAATGCTGTAGAGCTTGTGCAGACACATGGTATGGGTTTGAGTCTCTTGACTCCATGGAGTAAAATCATTAAAGTGGTTCAAGTCGAGTATCAATGAAAGTCCCCATCCACAAAAGCTTGTTAAAAAAGAAGAAGTAGCTTGGTAATTTCTTTATTTGATTGAGCGGTGTGGCGAGCATAATGTAAACAATAGAACATTTGTGCACCAGGCAACCCTCAATTTGAGGGTTATATGCATGTTTGTATTGTTTTTACATTAACCCTCACCTGAATAAATAAGCCTAAACCGTTTCTATGTGTGTAATCAAATAATTTTTGTAATAAATCCCTACATTTGGGTTTTTAATCCAATATCTTCATGTTGCACAAGAGATGCAAGAAAATATGCATTTGAATTGTGTAAATTCCTTATAGGCCTAACCCCTTCAGATTGGTCATTTCCTTATTTTGTTGTCATTGTCTATGGTTCTGGATGACTTAGTGTATGTAAATTAATATTCCCCCAAAAAAAAAAAAAAATTGAAGATCATTAGACTGAAAAGGAATGGAAGAAGCTGGAAATTACCACTGGCTTCAAATTGAAACCAGGAATCCTTCTAGGTTACTATTATGTTTTAGTGTCCAATGCACGTCCCAATCTATCCATTATATTTATTTTTAAAAGGAATTTGGTATTTTGCCTGTGTTTCTTTATAGAATCTCTCCGTTAACGGCGGAAGATTGAGATAACAGTGGAGCTAAGAGAAAAGGGATAATAACATAACTCCCTTACTGGATGACTCATTTCAGGATGCAGTTGTATGCCATATACTTAATCATTGTTGACATCTTTGATCATGGTTAAGGACTGGAAAGTATTATCCAATTGATAATTGATAAGCAGATTATCTGTAACTGGATACTCGTTATTCAGGATGGCAGATTACATGCCATAGTCGTGTCCACACGGGAGGCTGAAACTCGCGGAGTTTCAAAACTCTGGGATGTCGATCGGGGTTTTTGGCCGTGTGGACGCATTCGGAGGTTTAAACTTCCCGAGTTTTTATCGAGGGTCTAGCTGGGTTTAATCCCCCTAAAAAACTAGGGGTGAAACCCAAACGCCGATAACACTCCGGAGTGTGTTGGAGTGTCGTGCCGTGTGGACAGCGTCGGGGGATAGTGAGCGGAGACCTCGCAAGGTTATCTTTATTGACAAATTTCCTGTGTTTGGAATATCAACCCGCGAAAGTGGCAACTGCTTCCGGATGCTGACTTTCCGGCTACATCTTCCGAATATGGAGAAGCGGAGATAAATGGTCAGGGTTGATGATTTCCACAGCGTTTCGGCATCGTGTTGGACGCAATTTGGAGTGGAAAGTTAATATAATTGGATTTAATTTTCACCTCTGAGTTTCAACCTTTGGAGAGTTTGTGACCGTGTGAACATGGCTCGTGCTTAGCATAGTGAATCCTTGTTGAGCATGGTTCATGACTGGAAAGTGGTGATCCATGATCTAGTGATAAGCGGTGATAAGCAGATTATTGTAATTGGCTGAAATCACTACCTTTCAGGATGCAGTTGCATGGCCATAGACTTGCCTTGTGATCATGGTTCAGGACTGTAAAGTATGATCCAATTGATAGGCCCTATAGTTGATAAGCAGATTACACATAACACTTCAATCACATTAGGGACATTTTGTTTCTGGATCTTGATCTGGATTGGGTCGTCGTAGAACAACCTCAAGGGCAACATCACCAATTAGGAGCCGTCTCCAGTGGGTGACGATGCATAAATTTAATTTACAAAATCTTTGATAGCCCCTTAAAAACTGCAAACTGTGGGGTGTGTTGACCACTGATGGTGGCAGACTATTCCAGATTGGTACAGTTGCTGGGAAGAAAGTGTCTCCATATCGGTTGGTATTATAACGGAGTTGTGTGTACTTCCTGTCTGTGTCCTCTGCCAGCTCTGTGCTATTCCAGTGCTCGTTCAAACATTATTGTCGACCAGTTTGTTTGTTTATTTTATCTCATTGTTTCCTCCTCCTCTTCCGTTGAATTTTGCATGAATCCATTCCAAGTTCGAAAGAATATTTGTCATTGCATCCATCTTCCCTACTGTAAATCTTTTGGGTGCAGAATCTGCCGCCTGTTTTGACTCTTGAAATTATGTTTATCTTCAAGGTCAAGCAAATCTGTACAGACTGGACTGAAGTCGTAATATTGCAAATGAGACTCGTAGACAAATTAGACTTTACCCTAAGCTTTGGATTGTTACGTGCCATGCCAACCCACACCCATTCTAGTCCACAATTAATGGTTACAGTGTAATTAGCCAACTCACTGCCAATGTATAGAGCTATCTTTCTTTCGACTTGGGTTTAGCTCATCAGATACTATTGGTAAATGGTGCATTGATGTTAGTCATAACCTTTTGTTTACTTCAATGACCTCATGACCCCTGCCCTGGCAGTGACCTAGAGGCGCCAAATGCCAGGAGGCACTCGTGAATGGCTGAAGCGTGGCAACAGTATGGACCAAAGTGGCTTGACAGTGATTTTGACTCAAAAGACGATCCACATGCTGGAAAAGTAGTCTAAAACATTGATTCAGGCCAAATAATTGTGTGTGAGCACTGTTCAGTGTAGCAATTTTTTAGTCGTGTGGATAATCTTTATGGTTGTTTTGTACGATTTTTAGGTTCAGACAAACCTGTTAGGGGTTTTGTGTACTTTGTGGTTGATTTAGAAGATGTACAAATGTGTTTGTTATTGCTAAGAATGGAAATACTTATTAACCCTTGCTGTCAGAACTTCCTGATGCTTACTGATGACCCACCAAGAAATGGTCATACTTATGACTGTATTTTTTCTGGATTGACAAGCTTATCTAAATGAGACAAAGATGTGTCTTGTTCTCTTGTCTGTCTTATTGTTAGGTGAAATCAATTTGTGTCTAACCTCGCAGGCCTCAGGCCTTCCCACTGACCATGCCCAAAAGAAGCAAGTCTAGATGTTTTTCACAGCATTTTTGGCCAAGATCACGACCATTTGGGATATGTATGGAACAATTCATCATAAAAGCAACTTGTATCCAAGCCCAATTTGGGATGTTTTTTGCCGCAATTGGTTAGCAACATATTTTGAAATTCCAAGTGACAATAACCTTTTTTTGAAACAAATGAATATATGACATGTGCTATGCTACTTTTAAATCAGTAAGCAAAATCGGCATTGCAGATTTTTGATGCATTGTAGGAAGGTCTTGCGAATGTTTAGGGCCCTTACTTGACAAAATCAAGAGTAATGGTTTTTAATAATTATGTTTTTAGAACTATTCCATCAATATAGTCAATAAAAATAGCCATAAATTATTCGAAATGAGTAAAACAATGTTTTGTATTTTTTAATATCAAAAACATATCTTATATTAGAAATTTTTTTCGAAATTACCCAAAAGGCAATTTTCCCTGAAATATTGGACTGGTGAAGGACAGGAAGGGGCCCAAAATCGTCCGGAAGTTACAACAATGCCGTTTGGCTTATTTTTTAACTTCTATCTTGTTAAATAGACCAATGTATTTTATGCTTTTTTGTTGTCCCCATATACATTTTTTTTTGTTTAACCTGCTTGTTAATATTCATTTCACCATAGTCCCACTCCCAACTTTGACATTTCATTTGCAAATAATTTAGGTTTGATATCCTTTGTTGTTTTTTAACTTCCTATTTAAAAAAAAAAAAAAAGTAGTAAATAAATCCAAGTTTAAAAATCCGGTTTTGTCCCCGTGACCGAGGGTGGCCCAGAATTCACCTCATACTCACCCTCACAGCACTGCCCTTACTCCGTCCTTCCACTTCACCCGCCCTTACTCGCTACTCCGTCCTTCCACTTCAACCCAATGCCATGTTGTTGATGTTTTTTATTTGTCGTCACAGCTGGTGTGGTGTTTTATATAGACCTTTGTACCGTGAATAAACAAAGCTGTTATATTAACAAAACGTTATTTATATACCTAAGTAGAATATTTTTCCCTAACATGAACATTCATTTTGACGATTTGTTTTGGCGCTTTCCACGAGTCAGAAGCAAGCTTGAAAATAATAACACTAAAATCAGACGTCTGTGATCTTTAAAAATTAGCGCAAAAAATTGACTTACAGAAATCACGAGTAAAAATGTTAAACTAATGACAGCCATTTAAACAAATTTTGCATGGTCAAAATGATACTTTCCTTTGTCATTTTTTATTCAAAGTGACAAAATTGGACATTGGTGTTTGTTTCCGATTTGTGGGGTTCCGTGTTTTCTAGTCTGAGTGAGAGCTTTGCACTTGCCTACACTTTTACCCCCAAGTAATCGTGGGAAACAAAGTTGCGGTTTTGATAATGGAAGCAATAATGTACATTCCAAGGTCGCCTATTCAACTGCTGTGGCTGAATATTGGGGTTCAACCATTAAAAACGGGTCATACATTTTTGTCTCTATCTTGGAAAGAAATGATTCGGACACTGAATTTTCACGGAATTCACGGCGACAATGAAAAATACGGCCTTTCATCTGACTGAGATCAAAATCGATTGTTAAAAATAGGAAAATAAAGTGGAAGGTGCATTGAAAAGGAAAAAAAATAAAACGGGAACACTTTATATTACATACAGAAAAGCCTAAGCAAAGGTAAATGCAAAAGTGGAATATATTTTATCAAACACGTAGGGTGCAGTTTAACCCGCAACGTTGACTATAGATTATACTCTGTAAGATCATGTCCTTTTCCCTTTTAAATCAATTTTAGTAAACTGATTTAGAGTTCCTTTGTCTATTTTGTCATTTCTTTTTTGCAGTTAATTATCATAGTATCTATAATTTTCCATGCAATATGGATATCTTCCAACTCTCCTTTAAAGGGGACAAGTGTCCATGTACATGAAAACAATTCTGCAGGCTCTATCCTTTACATATCAGACTTGCAGCAATTAAAGGAGAACCGTACTAAGAATAACTTTAAATACATATCCGCTATAAAAAAAAAATATATTGAACACATATCGATTGGTTCATGGAAATAAGACTATACCTATACTAACCATAAAAATGAATTAAAAATTTTTGTTGGACCATGCGCTATTTGAAATTTGCGCTAGTGTATTGGGCTATGTATACTTGTTATGGGATGCAAATACAGACGGCACAGTAGGGTCATACACCTTCACATGTGACGCTTTCACCATGTGCATTGTCCTATGGTTTTAGAACACCAATAGAGTATAAGTATCTATTATTCGTTGGACGTGTTCTCCTGTTAAGAGAACTATTTAAGGGATAAGCGCGTTGCTAATCTGAAACAGCAACATCCCCAAAATTCCTATGTTTTGTATTTTTGTTTATGGCACCGGATATAAAACATACCTGCAAGTGGTTGACTTGAAATCTGTGTATTAAAGACAGATTCAGTACTTTTATCTGCTTTGTAATTTCCTATATGGTGTATCAAAAGTCATCCAACGTTGATTTCAAAAAGCCTTTCCCTGTGAAACCGACAGTTTAAAATTAAGCGTGATTATGTCTCATGATCTATACTTTTATTTGTTTGACCCCTCAAACACAAACTTATTGATCTTTGTTATTCTGTACTGGTGTAAACCACAATCAGCGTTTTAGTGTAATATTTTAAGAACGGCCATCGCCGTAGGGTGGGTCTATTGCAGGAGACGGTGTGACAAATTCCCTCAATACTTCATTTTTGTTCATTTGTGGTTTAGTTGGGTCTACTTAAAAGCAGTTCTATGAATAGTAACTACAAACCCTTTCCCTAAATATAAAGTTGAAGGTGAAGTTAAAGTTGAAAGTTCAAGTTGAAGTTTAAGTTGACTTCATACGTTAAACAAAAAATTAATTTCCACATATTTCATTCTGGCGCATTATTGCGGGCTAATCCTGTAATGGTCAAAGGGTATGTGTGGTGGCAGATGCCCTGGTGGCGCATACCTATTTTGTCCCCAATAAAAGGAGACCGAAGTTTTTACATGTTGCTGTAAAGCTGTAAAGTACATCCAACCTACCATACTTTTTCTTGAACAATGTTGTGAACTTTTGCATGAAGCATTCATATGTAGTGGTCTTAGTGGCCATCCCCTGGTAGCATAAGTACACCTTAATGTCCACTGGGAGAGGGTCAGGTGTTTGGGCCAGGAAGCGGCCCCTTAACATCAAAAGAAACAATAGTGTACTTTTTAAACCGAATAGCAACTGTAAAAACAAGTTGATAAAAGTGGCGTCTAGGAACATAATTCTTTTTCATCATTAAAAATAACAACAGCAAATGTGTTTAAAAATTGAAGAAAGGTGGGTTTTCAAAATTTGCAATCGAAGGCGTACTCCCATAAAACCGTGAGTCTGACTCTAACCAGGCCTGTATGCAAAAGGTGTGGGGAAGTTTGCAGCACCCCACCCCCATTCCACAACAGGGGTAAAAGGTCCTCTGTTTTTGATGTTAAAAAACGGCCAAATCTAGAAAAGCCACTTTTTGGTGATGATATGTTTTAAAAAGTCCAAAAAAAACATTTTAAGGGGTAAAGACTTGCTTTCAACCAATAAACTTTCTCACCAGTGAAGACCTGAACAAACTAAAGTACATTTACACGTAGTCAATCACATCAACCAATTCAAAACGCATTGTGTCGTCAAAGCATAAAGTCTATAACTTAATGTGTCTCTTCTTGGGCTAAAATGATTTACACTGGTGTAAGTGTAGAGACAGTGGATCCCATATTTTTAAAGATTATGAGCACAAACACCTGCTAAATAAACTCTCACAATTGAATGCTGTAAATATGCCTCTTTATGTTAGATATGTTTAATGATAGATATTTTGCTTGCAGAATGTGTGTATCAATGTCCCTTTACTCATGTGAAATAATTTAAAATGGCATTTTTTGGTACTGTACATTTTAGTTGCTGTTTGTCGTGTGCCCAGTAGCCATATACTGCAATTAGGAAACTTTTTCTTAACACTAACAGATTAGAATATTGGGGTCTTATTCTATCCTTTTTCATAAAAACAAGCTGAGTTAGGGATGCTGATGTTAGCTAGGCACTATTTTTCCCATTTTTACGGTTTAATACCAGTACTACAAAATGTGGAAGGATCAGTGGTGTACCCTTTACACCACAATAGGAACAAAGTATCAAATGAGGTATTAAAGCAGATAATAGCAACATTTTTTTTTTTTTTTTCGAAGAGCGCCCATTTTTCAATAAAAAGGTTGAGGATTTGTTACAACGGTTCATTGGTACGGGCTAGTACTTTAACTATACCTGCTGGTGAAGCTCGAAAATGTTCTGTGTCGTCGCAAACGAGGAATTTTGTAATTAGAAATCAATTACTAATCGGAGATCTCTGATATAATTCAAACGCTGCCAGACATGGCCTCCTGATAAATTGCCATTTCCAGATGCACCATGTACGTGTCACGCTCATCCATTAGTTGTTTACTATTGGTTCAGTAACGGTCAAGTTTAGAGGTCATTTCTTGAGGTGGTACTATTTCATCATGGACGAGATAAACTAGCATTCCAGCTCGCGTTAATACAAATCTGGGATCAAACCAATTCTTAATTACAAATCGCTTATTTTTAATATGCATCTTTTAAGCATTCATCATTTGCAGATAAGTTTCCTAGACAAATACCACATAACCATCTGAAAAATAATCAATTTTGAAAATTGGAGCACCCTCAAAAATGTGCTGTTTATTGCTTAAGCATGGATCAAGCCCAACATTTGTGATTTGCGTCCCATACACTCACACTCTCCCAATTTCACCCTACTTAATGATGGCTGTTCTATCTCTTGCTTGGATCTAGTCAAATTTGAAGCAACATACTAATTTGTTGAAGTCTCTATTCAAAACTATTTAGCAAAATCAGTTTCCTGCAATATTTTCCGATTGGGATAATGGGTAGGATCTAACGCCTAAGCTGTCTGTAATGATCCCAATCTGATATAGAAAGTTTTGGGTGGCCATTTTTAAAAGGAATTTCTCTCATGTGAAACGGACACAATAAAACAGAACATCTCATGTAGTTGTATTCTAAAAACAATTGTAAAGTATCAGTTTTGTGTAATTTCTAGGCAAGACCATGCTGCTTGTTCAATATAGTGAGATAAGTCTTAATTTATCTTCCACCTTGGACATGTAATAATAAGTGGTGGTATGTCAGTAGTATGCTAATTCGGGGGGTGGGGGGGCTTCCATTTTGGAGGTGTTGCTTATGCATGTAAGGTTGTTATAAAGACCCCTATTTTAAAGGTGCATTTCATGATTTCAGCAACTTCTGTTTTATTCATTGATCACTAGTTATCCTTGAGAAAAGCTTATTCTCAAAATTTGAGCTGATCCCAATCTTGCGGTTTTGTGTTATGAGCAATTGCTCGTTTCCCATGGTCCCATAGGCTATTGTGCTCTAATTTCTGTCTGTTTACGGACAGAAAATATAAAATTGCGAATTTCTTACAGATGCGACCGAATTTGCACGTAGGATTGGGCACACATGATATAAAATTCTCAACATTTTTTAGGCAAGTCGGGGGGACGAGGCTGTGGATCACGAAATGCCCCTTTAAGCATTGTTGTCACCCAAAGACCCCATATTTTTATGAAAATTTTACCACTGTCACCCAAAGACCCCCTATTTGGGGGAAAAAATTCAAAATTTTGAAAATTTTCACCCAAAGACCTCTCTTTTTTAGAAAATTTTGTTAAAAATTTACCTATTCTTCGGAGAATTGGCAAATTTGTCACACAAAAAATCCTATTTAGGGGACAATTTGGCTGCCTCTCGCCCAAAACTATTTTTTGGAGTTCCGCTGTCATTGAATGCCCGTGTTTGGAAGCGCCAGCCTGGCACCTGTATCCATTTCATAAGTGAGAAGGCATATGCCTTGAGAATTTTGTTAAATATTAACAAAAATGGCTGGATGAGATGTGTATTTTGCTATGTCTAAGTTTTGTGTCATACCACAGATATTTGTATTTAGTGCAAACTGCACTTTTTTCATTGGCAATTTCATAGCTAGGCCAATTCAGTATGTTCTATGAACTGAGGCTACTCATAAAGAAGAACCTAAAATTTGTTTTTATGTAGAGTGTACCTGATCAAACAAGTTAGGCAAATGTTACTAAGGTGTGAGTCATCAGAATACCATTTTTTTTATCATTTTGAACATGCAACATTTTCCAAGTATATAACTTAATTGACTAATGTCACATTTTGATGTTGATGGTTGATGATGATAAAGATGTGACCGATCGACAACCTCGTCCCCTTTACTCCATTAAAATTGCAATTTTGGTATCAGAAGAGAGTTCATATGTTTTTCTCATTACTCCAGTGAAATTTTAGGCCCAGGAAATGTTTTCTTTTAATGTTATGAACAGAAATGTCTCCAAATGTGGTATAATACCACATTTATTAATAAACACACTGTCCTAAGGGCTACATATTAATACATATTTTTGCTTCTGCTATTCAAACGGCTGGACCGATGTTACTCCAAATTTGCATTGAGATGTTTTCGGTGATAATGTTTCTGTGTGAGGGAGAAAATATTGTATGAAAATTTAGACTATGATCTGGTCACCCACCTTTAAAATGATCAAATGCTCTTGATCATAATCTTAAAATTGACATTTCACAAAGGTCTTCATTTTGCTTGAAGGGAAGTAGTCACTTAAGAAGTACATTGTATACATGCCGATGATGAAAAAAAGTGAACAAAAAAAAATCCCTTTTTGATGCAACCAGGCTATATATAAGCAGCTCATGTTACACATTTAGGGGTTAAACAACACTGATTTTTAAGAAGAAAGATAGTTTTTCTGACCATCCTTAATTTGTTTAGGACAGTTTCAACAGTTTTTGTGAGTTCAAAAGGGTATGTACTTAGCCAAAAACTTGCTTTGGAGAAAATTTTGGTATTCAAATTTCTCTTAGGTTATTTTGCTAGTGGGCGTGAAGCTTGTTATGGGGTGGTGTTAACAAATTTGGTCATGCATGTGTACATTATCATTCTTGAGTGGCATCACTGGGATTTGGCTTTTATCAAGTCAACTCATTACTTTCATTTGATACACAACAGGAGTTGATGGCGGCTCCTGTCCTTGTTCAGTTCCGGAATGGAAGCTGTAATACAGATAGCTTCCTTAACAGCATGCAGCTGAAACCAGCAGGAATCGTTTCAAAATCTGTTCCTTGTGTCCTTGTGGTTGCATTGTTTCATCTGATAATCCACCTGGGAAAAAAATAAAACTTCAAGTTCAACCAAATTTTGCAAAACCTTTTATTTTAATTTAAAAAGTTGCCACCTTTTAAAAGGCATATTTTGCAAAATGTTCTAAATTACACTCTCTAAGTTTAAAGGTTTGAAAATTTCACTCCCTAAAAGATTGAAACTCTTGTGATTTTATCTCAAAGAGCGTGGAAAAACACTCCAAAAAGAGTGGATTTCCAATCCTTTTTTTTTTTTTTTTTTTTTTTTAAACAAAGTCGGTGACCCCCATTTTTTATTTCAGATTCTTAATCAGCACCGTTGTAAATACCATATATGTGAATTCTGGAAAATTTTATCGAGTAGATCGCTAACACGTCAAACCCCTTAAATGGCTGGACTGATTTTAACTCAAAATTTGCAGTGAGATGTTTTTGGTTATATGCTTCTTTGTGAGGGGAAAAATAATGCATGAAAATTTGGACCATGATCGGCTCACCCACCTTTATCTTAAAATTGACATTTCACAAAGGTCTTCATTTTGCTCCAACGGAAGTCACTTAAGAAGTACATTGTATACATGCTTGATAAAAAAAAAGTGAGCAAAAAATCCTTTTTTGTTGCAACCAGGCTATAAGTAGCTCATGTTACACAGGGATTAAAAATACAGATTTTCAAGAAGAAAAATTGTTTTTCTGACCATGCTTAATTTGTTTAGGACAGTTTCAAAATTTTTTGCGAGTCCAAAAGGGGTATGTACTTAGCCAAAAACTTGCTTTGGAGAAAATTTTGGTATTCAAATTTCTCTTAGGTTATTTTGCTAGTGGGAGTGAAGCTTGTTATGGGGTGGTGTTAACAAATTTGGTCATGCATGTGTACATTATCATTCTTGAGTGGCATCACTGGGATTTGGCTTTTATCAAGTCAACTCATTACTTTCATTTGATACACAACAGGAGTTGATGGCGGCTCCTGTCCTTGTTCAGTTCCGGAATGGAAGCTGTAATACAGATAGCTTCCTTAACAGCATGCAGCTGAAACCAGCAGGAATCGTTTCAAAATCTGTTCCTTGTGTCCTTGTGGTTGCATTGTTTCATCTGATAATCCACCTGGGAAAAAAATAAAACTTCAAGTTCAACCAAATTTTGCAAAACCTTTTATTTTAATTTAAAAAGTTGCCACCTTTTAAAAGGCATATTTTGCAAAATGTTCTAAATTACACTCTCTAAGTTTAAAGGTTTGAAAATTTCACTCCCTAAAAGATTGAAACTCTTGTGATTTTATCTCAAAGAGCGTGGAAAAACACTCCAAAAAGAGTGGATTTCCAATCCTTTTCGTGTTGTCCTTTGTTTAACTCCTCAGGAGTTGTCTTCATTTAACTCCTCAAATGAGTGGAAATTCACTCTTTTTGGAGTGTTTTTCACTCTTTTTGAGTAAAAATTTGCCCTTTTAAAATAAAAACCACTTTTGGAGTGGTTTACAAATACCACTCCTTCACATTAGAGAGCAGAAATCCTAAAAAATTGTGATGTATTTTGGACACACTAATGGACTCTTTTTATTCTGCATAATTCCTTGTACATAGACCAAGTTGTACATCATGCAAATCATTCTGTGTTAGCTGGTGTGCATACCTGTCCTAACAACTTGAAAACAGATAAATTAGCTTTAATTTGGGGATTAACCCCGCTGCAAAACAGTGTCTCCGTCCGATACATTAAGTCTTTGAAATAGACTAGCACTCGGGTCATGGCGGATGTTGATGCCGATTTGAATTCACTGTTGCTGTTAGGATGGCATATCCTACCCCCACTCTCCTCCCCCTTGCTTTAATCTTTCCCAGAGATGCTGGTGCATGCAAGTTTTGAAAAAAAGAACATGTGCTCCCATCTGGATTAGAACTGGCAACCTTCTGCATACTAGACAGAAGTTCTTACCACTCCCGTTACCACTACATAGTAATTCCTTAAAGGGATTAGCAGCGATATTGCGAGAGAATCAAAAAATGTGGAAATGCATTTGTTTTAACTTATAAATCAGGGATAAGTGTGTACAATTCCATATAACTGCTTTAATGTAGAAACAAACCACCAAATAGTGAAAAGTATTTGAGGAAATTTGTCATACCGTCTCTCGCAAATAGACATACAGCGATGACATCTCAAAATCTACAATAAACAGCTGATTGCGGTTTACACGAGCACAGATTAAACAAAGATCAATAATGTTTGTGTTTGTGGTCAAACTGTATTGATCATGGGGCACCGTGATATCACGCTTAAAATCTGGATATTCACCGAGAAAGGTTTTTTTGATCTCAAGTCGGAATTTTGATATGCACATTTAAATTAAAGAATCGGATAAAAAGTACTGTCTTGTCTTTAATACACGGATTTCAAGCCAACCACTTGCAGGTTATGTTTGCATATCCATGCCAGTAACAAAAATACAAAAATATAAGAATTTTGATGATTTTTTTTCAATGTTTCGGATTAGCAAATCGCTGCTAATCCCTTTAAGGGAACTAACTCTAGGCACCAATTGTGTGGCAGTCTCTCCCGAATGAAAAATCGCACCACTGTATTTGGTTTCCAGTTCATACTCGGCCTCGCAGGTTTTCTCCAGGTACTCTGGTTTCCTCCTGTACTCCGGTTTCCTCCTACTTCTAAAACTGGTCTTTCTTCCCTAACATGTATATGATAATAAAGTGAATTGAAAAAAAAGTATCTTTGTGACATTAAAATGACAGAATTGTGTTGATGTGTCATTATTCTAATTCATCCTCCTCCCCATTGAAAAATAGCAGTTTTTTCATAAAACCTGTCATAAACATTAAATATCTTATGAACAATATAGTTCCCTTAGAGAAAAGTATTTCAAGGTATGCTCTTTCTATTAAACTTTGAAATGTCCTAAATTCAGCTGCAGAGAGTCGTGTTTCTACATATCAAATCTTTTAGAATTCACTTTTTTCTACAATACTGAAATTTTAATACAGCTGTAACTTCTTGAAAAAAAAATAAGAGATACCCTGAGTGAGTAGCAGAACATTAGAGCTTTATGTGCACTGGCCTCTCTGAGAGGTGAAGGAGAAATAAGTTTTTCATAGCCTATGTGTGCTGAATTGCCAAAAACATCATTTACCATAAATCAATTTCTTTATGAGGATCTTCTTCAAAAAGTCGATTAAATATGTGAAAATTTACTGAAGCAAAAAAAGTTTTGTTCCAATGCATTAATTGTTGGTCTGCTGTTTACAGTGATCATTAGGTCTAGCACCACCGAATCTAAAAAAATCCCACAGCACTGGGTAAGAAAAATGCACTAAGTCCCAGATGACCCGGAAGACACATATGGGCACAAAATTGCTGCCTGGCCAGCAACACTCGCAACGTAATATCCCCAGTCACAGGCCCTTGGTTCGAGACCAACTGGAATTTGCGACCTTTCTCCTTCCCCTCAGTCATTCCTTCAATCCCTCCCAAGCTAGAAACAGATGAGCAATTAGGTTTTTAAAGAGCTGAAGTACATTTATAAAAGGCTTGTCTGTGGTTCTTGTAACACATCCTAGAACTTTGTTTTTCCTTTTTCTTTTCCTTAAATTAGTAACAAATGTGTAGGCCTAATGTCGTTGCTCTTCACTCAACAGAGCAATAGCTGACTCGATAATTAAATACCTCCAATACTAAACTCACAAGCTATTTTTGCTTTAATTTTCACTTTTGACAAAAAGCCCAACTAACCCAGATGTTGTACGTGTTGAACCAAAACACGACTTCCCTTCACTCCGTATGAAGGCCATGTGTCATAGTATGTCGCCAGAATTCTTTGGCTTGGTTTTGTCCTGGAAGTATGGTTTTTATTCCTCTAGGAGCATTCAGGATAAACTGTGAATCAAAACATTATTTTATTGCAATCCAATATGGCAATCCCGTCCATGACCCTGATTTAGTTTAGTTAGGACATTATAGTCATTTACATTGGCCCGTTAGTGGGCCAGTGACTTGGCAAATATGTGTGAATTTCAACACAAATGGAGTGTTTATGATGAGTCAAGACTCGTCCTTTTAATCATGTGCGGGCTTCAGTTATGTTTCCCATTAGAGGCTCGTCTTTAATTTTGTGCTCTCATGTTCAGCAACAAAGACAACAACAAACAATAATAGAACCAAATGTGAGCATACATACAAAACGGTAAATTTTAGTCCACAATAAAGAATGAGGCGCCGAAATAAACTTAAGCTTCCTGCTGCAGCGCATGTGCATTCTGTAAGCCCCCCCCCCCCCCCCCACTCATCTTGGCTTCATCTAGAGAATCAAACTCATATTATGTACAAATTCTCATGTACAAAATACTGATAGTCATGAAGGAACATTTCCAAAGAAAAGACGCCCTCATTTTTTTTTCGAACCGAGGTTTTTTCATATGGAATGGCTTACCAATGTATAATCACACCTGAAGTCATAAGGCTGAGTACTGCTGTCTTTATGTAGCTAATAATAGGATGATATAATCGTTTCTGTGTGCACGACAGAAATCAAAGCATGGTTTCCTATAGTGAACTAATTAGAATAGCAGCAATTCAAACAAGTTTGCGGGTTTTCTTCGTTGGCTTGTTTGTCCAATAACATTGAAACGTCTGGTATGTGTCTACGACCATAAAGTGCAATTTGAGAGAAATTTATATCCCAAAATAATCTCCTCCTGTCACTTTAACAAATAGTGGTAAGATTTCATGTATTTTGCAATTTAAGGCAAAATTTCATATTTTTTGAAATCACTGAATATTCCTTTAAGATGTAAACTGAAGACTTGCATTGTGTTTACACCCATTTTCATTTTTTTTTCAAGAAAAAACATGCGAACGAGACCTAGCTATGCCCCCCATACCACCCTGTCTTTTTCGCTTTTTTTTTCTGAGACCAATATCCATTTTTTATACAAATTTATTGGAATGAAGTTCAAGCACCTAATAATATCATGTCATATTTAAATACCCAAGGCCTAGATGGCATCAATAGTGCAAAATGCTATACAGGACCTCTTTGAATATCGTTATACAGGACATCTTTAAATATCATAAAGGAATCTGAATTCAGTGGGTGTGCCTGGGGCGCACACCCCCTGGGGTTTCATGCCAAAGTATGCAAAATGGCCAATTTTAGCTATTAGAGGTCCCCCCCGGGTCCCCCTCAAAAAGCCGGTCTGGTTTTAAACACTTGTTTTTAAATGATGAACTTAACAACCCTTTTGTACCGTAAACCGACTTAAAACTTTACACAGCATTTTTGTTGTGTACAGCTAAGTTTTTGTTGGGCTCACAGGGGTTTGACGTGTAATTTGGTTTACGCGCAAAGCTGCTTTACACTTCATCATTCTGTGTTAGGGAACCCATTCCATGGGCAAATGGAAGAATTTTAGTTTTGAGGCTGTCGATGGTATTATGCGCAGATACCGCGAATACTGTGCGTTTGGGTTTGTGTTTTATTAAAATCGCGCATCTCTCCGCCTGCGTTCCTGCTTGCGGCATGCCGAATGTGGCGCGATTTTTCTTGCCGCCCAACAAGCGCCCCAATTTGAAAAAAAGTGTCAATTTCAGTGGTTTTTTCGGCGTGTTATGTAAAAGTAAGTCGGTGACCCTCATTTTTGTTCTCTGCAAGAATTGCAGAAGGCACTAAGGGATTACTCTGGTCGTATGTCTGTGTGTGAGTGTTTCTGTGGTCCAAATGTAACCGACATATATTGCATGCCATATGAGTTTCCGTAAGGGGTACGATGATGTTAACTTGGTGGAAAGGAGGGGCGGGTTAGGGTGACATGTTGGTGACCCCTCTGTGACCTTTGGCAGTCAAAATTTTTAACCCTTATCCCGCAAGGCTTGTGTGCCAGTTATCTGGAGTTCCGTAAGGCGTATAATGATGTACTTGGTGAAGGAAGCGGGTTGAAGAGTTCGCAAACTGGTTAGTATGTTGGCAATTTCTGGCAATTATGTATGCAAATGAGCTAATAATATGCAAAAATCACGATTCGCTATATATATTTGAAACTGTACATCGGATATGTAAATTCCTTTTCACTTCATGAAAAAACCATTATGGTGCACATCTTCTATGCCCATTTGAAATTTCCTGATACATGCGGCTTAGGTATGCAAATGAGCTGAATTTAAAATCATAATGCTGTACGTCTAAAACGTGCATCGGAAATGCAAAATTCCCTTTGCTATATAAAACTACTATACCATTACATCTGTGTGTTAATCACTATGAGGTGATAAGGGTGGGATTTGGGAGGGGGAAGGGTGTTTTTTTTAATTTGTGTGTGGGGGGTTAGTGGTGGGGTTGCATTGGGAGGTGGGCATGGTGGGGTGCGCGGGTGCATTGGGGATGTGGGCAGGGTGGGGTCGTCGGGAGGGGTCGGGTGATGTGCGTTGGGGTGGGGGTCGGGTGGTGTGGCATCGGAGTGGGGTGGCATCAGGGAAGGGTGGTGTCGAGGGCGGGGTGGGGGTGACCTTTGGTGACGACATTCACCGACCTTGTGACCTCACTGGACCTTTGGGACCTCATGTGACTCTTTGGCCCATTCACAAATAGGTGTGTCGGGAAGGGGTCGTGTGGGGTGCGACAGGGAGGGGTTGGGGGTGCATGGAGGAGGCAGGGTGGGTTGCATTGGGGGCAGGTGGGGTACCTGGGTGACCCCAGGTGACCTTGGTGACCCCATGTGACTTGGTGACCCCATGTGACCCGGTGAACCCCAGTGACCTCGGTGACCCCATGTGACCTCGGTGACCCCATGTGACCTTTGTGCACCCAATGTGGACCTTTGTGGACCCTTTGTGACCCCTGTGCCTTTGTGACCCATGTGACCTTTGACCCCATGTGACCGTTGTGCCCCTGTTGACCTTTGGTGACCCCATGTGACCTTGGTGACCCCACTGGACCTGGGTGACTTCATGTGACCTTGGTGACCTCATGTCACCTTTGTGACCTCATTTCACCTTCGACCCATTCAAACCGCGACGGCAGACACATTAGCTGTCCAACGACCGCGACGTATTTTTTCAAAATTATTTCAAATTTGAAGAACGGCATATTTGAGGACCTCAACATATTTAGAAATTACAAATTTTATCGAGAAATTTTTTATTTTGTATGGCGATCCTAAATGTCAACTTGTTGACGTTTTCCCATAGACTTGGTGGTTTAAAAAGTGACAACATACCTTTTTGTTTTGGGCTAAGCTCAAAACAAAGTCGGTGACCCCCATTTTTGTATTTCAGATTTTCTTAGTCCGCACTGTTGTAGACCATTAGTGAATTCTAGAAAATGTATCGAGTAGATCACTACATGTCAACCCTACATCAAATTATGAACATAATATTCTCAAATGTTAACAAATTATGTGTTTGCCTGGTGTCTGTCACCCAATCATTTGGCACAGCAACTTGATGCCAGCATCCCATTACATAGTCCTAAATTGCTAAATTTTGTATATAGTTCCTCTAAATTAATAAATGAAAAGCACATAAAGGAACAATCTCCTCCAGTGTAGGTAATAAAAGTAATCAGAATCTGATAGTAATATGTTTCGTCCTTGTGGTAGAACTAAGAAAATAATAATACTACCAGAGTAAAACATATACCTTAATTCTTCTCCATCAAATATTTTACAAGACCATAGCCCGGTACTACACTCCTTCCAATAGCCTCCCAGAGCCATGGTCTGGCCCTTGACCAAAAAATTATCTACCATGGACAGTATGCACATTCATACCCATTTCCTTCCAGTACCATCCCAGCCCACAGGGCCAAACACCTACAGACTCATGCCCTTATCCTTCTCATTTCATTCTATGGACAAAGAAGACTCATCCCATCCCCCATTTGTATCCCCAGCCCAATGCTTACTATAGCATCCCAGCCGGTGCAGTGCATAATCACCCCCTATCCCTCTGGTCACATCTCAGCCTTTGGCCCTTGTAAACAGTAAGAAATCCTCCCTCCTCCCCATGATAAGACATCTGGTAACTCCCCTTTTCTGAGGTTGATAGAGCAGGCCAACAGAGTATAATTCCAATCCAAATGTCAGCACACCATGGCTATAATCAAAAGCAGATGGGTAATCATTTGATCAAATCGCTTCTTCAAACTCCACAGGACCATAACCTTAAATTCATAACTTTTTTGTGTCTATTAAATGCGGCAGTTCGCCGAATTCTGGGACAATAACCTGCCTACTGCTACACAATGCAGCTGTGGGTTATTTAACCCTTTCAATCCTGGCAGATTTTGTATAGTTTTGTAACACGTAAGTCCAGTGGTTTTTGAGTGGCTGTAGTCTTTGGAAGCCATCTTCAAACCACTGCTCTAAGACGAGGCTTGTTTGTACCATTTGAATGCATTTTTCATGTCGATTCTGAGTAGCTACAGAAATGGCTAATTTTTTTTAACAAATTTTTTAAAAAATATTGATTGCTGAGCAACTACGAGTACCTATAGTCACATTAGGGCTCAATGGGTAATGTGCAGTGAGGAATATGCGAAGAGAAATTAGCTAATGGATAAGTGACTTTGTAATTGCCATCATGTGATTCATTTAGGTCCATTATGTATGCGTGGAAGTATTTAGTGTCAGTGGTTCTTATAGGATTAGGTCAAGATTTTGTGGTCAATGTTAATAGGCTCAAATCAGAGGTAGCTACCAATGCGGTGTTTGGTTCCACCCGGGAGCGTACAGTTCAAATACGACATATCAGAACAGAGGTAGTGACAGTGTGATTTTGAGATCAGAGAAACTCAGATTTTCATCTTAAGCCGTTTGGGAGTGTTTTTTGGCTTACGAAGTGAGTCTATAACAGAGTGCTTGGTGATAGATCAATAGGTTCGCAAACTTTATTTCCAAGTACGACACCGTAGGAAAACAAAACAGTGATATGGAGGAGTCGAGCCAAATGTCTATAGGGCCAAAACACTCACCCCCCTTTGAATACATTAACACGCAAAAACAGGGCATACTTCAAGACACGCACGAGAAAGTGTTACACTTTAAGCACTTGTAACCACATTTTCTTTTTAACGAGTCGATACTCTGGTTCCTGTAATTGTCTGGTGACTCTTTGCAAGTATTGTAGTAGGGTCTCTACAAGAAACAGGGAACCAGTTTTGGACATCAAGGTCAGTAACTGTCAAGTGTGTGTTGCCTGGATGTTTGTTTTGGTAGATATAGCCTGGTCCACTCAACCCTGTCACACCAGTTTCTTTCATATCATATAAGCAAGGCCCTTGTAAGTTTACACTAGTAGGTACAGGTAGTGCAATAACTTGATTTTGTCACCCATGGAGTATGTTACCTCTTAAATTTAAAAGTTTCTTTGTATGACAACTAAATATGATCCTTT
>JAMKCH010077298.1:0-48320 GCA_023653785.1 Ophioderma brevispina | reverse complement strand
GGGCGGAAAGAACAACATTGTGGGTGGGTCGAAAGGTCGTGGAAGGTAGGTATCGCGCGCTAGTGTATCACCCTCTCGCTACTGAGAGGGAAATACACTGCGCTAGCGATAGCTACCTTCCACGACCTTACTTTTGCACAGAATACCACTGGCCGTTCCGGTGGAGGAAGAAGGTCGCAGAAGGTAGCTAAATGACAGCGCAACCCATTACAATACCCAATCCAGAAGTCACCTAACGCTCCTGGTTCAAGCTCCTGTCTGGCCGGCCTGCTAGCAGAGCCTGGACGACGACCCCTCTCCGCTTTACCAGGAGGAGGGGTCGGCCTCCCTGGTGCCCTCCTTGACCCTTTGGCTGCCTTCGACCCCTTTTCTTAGTCTCTCTCTTGTTCTTACGGCGATTGGGGTCGTTGCCCCTGTTGCCCCCTGTGCCTCCCTGCTCCCAGTTAGCCTGGTACTGAGGGAATGAGGGTGGCTGTGAATTCCTGCCCTGCCCCCATTGGGCTGGTGCCTCACGAAATGACTGTTGATTGGGCTTATTCTGTTGCTTCTTCCAGAGAGGCTTACGATTAGTCGCTGCCTTGGATTTCACTGCCTCCTTTGCTGCCTTTTGGCGCTCTTGCTCATTAGTAAGAAGGGTAGGCCATTGCCCACCAAAGAGGTCTTTACCTCGAGGTGCGGAGTCAAACTTCCTAGTGTCTCGGAAGTTCAATGCTTTAGTGACAAGGCTGCGACGAGCCTTGACTGATCTAACAGAGATCTTAGCAAAGGACTCTGCCACCAGGTGGTTAAGGTCTGAAATCACGTGGACTGTTCGGTCCGTTGCCGCTTTGAAGAGAAAACGACTCGGGTCCACCAAGGACCGAGCAAGGTGGGCAAAATCTAGTTGCTGGGCGTTGATGAGACGCATCCCATCTCTTGCCAGTGATTCTAGTGCCCGTAACTCGGCATCACGCTCTCTACCCCATGGCTGAACCCGGAATGGATACCGCCGCTGTTGCTTCCCTGCTCCTTCTACCCCTTGTGGAGGAGGAGGTTGGGGGATGCATCTGGAGTTCTTATCCAAAGCCATCTGGCGAAACGCTTGCTCTGGTAACAAGGGTGTTGAGAGAAAAGAGGAGTCCTCTTTTCCTGTAGGAAAATCAGCCTCAAGCCACGGAAGTCGCTCTATGCGATTATCATTGTGCACAGAGTCATACAGGGCCTTAATATCCCGTGACAAAGGTATGAAAGGCATTGATCTAGGTTGCTTAGGGGGTTTTGCAGTGACCCCCAAGGTCAGATTGCACCTGAAGTGGAGACTTAAACTCCAAAGGCAGGCCAGCATCCGACAGAACAGCACTGAAAAATGGTGCTGGCACCTGAGGAGTCAACAGACAATCCCATAACTGGTCCTCGGCGGGTTCAAGGGTAGGAGGGGGCACCCTGTATGGATCACCTCACGGGCGGCAGTGAGTGTTATAGTCCCACCTGTAACGTTGAACTGGTGGATCCACCTCGCCTCCAGGCCAAAACTCTACAGGTTGAAACCATATAGGGAGCCTGGACGGACTTTAAGATGAAATCCTGTGCAGAGGCCGCCCATGGAGTCTCATACAGAGGACGAGCCCTCTCCTGTGGCTGAGAACCCGAAACAAGGATATCAGTTGTCTGAGCAGAGCCAATCAAAGCAGGGAGGTAGATAACCTCATAACCTCTCCAGCAGGGCCATGCCATCTGCGGAGCGAAGGTAGATCTGACCTCGACCCTACCGCGGTACCCTTCTCGAACCCACGGGGCACAGTTGCTCCTGGGTCCTGGGCCCCCTGGAAATGATGATGCCACCCTGGGCCCAACTATTCTTGACTGGATGTTGGGGGTAACACATCTGCCAATCCTCCTACATTACAAGGAGCCGCTACGTCCATCTGAGCTGTGGCGCCTGTTGAATGGTGACCATCCATAATCTCCCGGAAGAGATGAAGGTGCCTCTTCCTGTGACTCTTGGGAGTCCTGTTCTTGAGAATAGTCCTCATCATCATTGTCTTCAGGGTCGCTCTCGCAACCCTGACAACCAACCAGGACATCCTCAGTGTCTTTGTCTCTTGGCCGGCGGACCATCTTGCGATGCAGGGGGTTGATTGGCTGAATCAGCCGCTGGTAAATTCTGCAGCAGAATGGACATTTTATCTCTAACTGCAGGATCAGTCAACCATTGCAAGATAGAGTTCACACCAGCCTCGGGTGGGATAGAGGAAATCTGAGAGACCACTGCAGGTGTCCTTCGTGGGAGCGCACTAGCCGTCTGAGCAACCGGGCACTCTGTTTCCTGGCTGGGAGGACCAGGACCCCTCAACAACTCCACCTCCTCTTCTGAAGGGCGACTCATAGGCGCTGGAGCCTGATGATGCCTCGAACGAGGAGGGTTTCCCCTCCAGAATGGATCCTTGACATCCCAGGAAGAAAGACCAGCTAGTGACTGGGCGCACCTGACTAGGCTGCCTGGATCTCGAAGGACTATATGAGGACCTGCAGTCGACTGTGCTGTACTAGCCCTTCTGACCGGTCAGAAGCGGTCATCTCACATCCCCACTCCCTGATGGTGGTCTCGACTGAGGCACTTTGCTAGCCACTAGGCTAACCCCCTTGGAAACCGACCTAGCAGGGTCTGGAGTGAAGAGGGGAGGAGGATACTGAGCTCGAGGTCAATGACCGAGCCTCAGTGGGAACCTTGGTTCGATTCCCAGGTCTTGGAGGTGCAGAAATTGAAAAGGTCTCTCGGATGCCTCTTGACCCTACAACAGGCTAAGGGACATGTGATAATTTCGCCTTTAGTATCATAGTAAAGCCCTTAGGGACATCCTCTGATCTCCTCTTTTAAAACAGGAAAGCCCGCGAGCCCTATCATAGGGCTACGCGTCACACCCCATTTACGTGTCGTCTTGGCACACAGCGCCGGCCATTGTTGAATCACGGTCAGAATGTAATTTGAGCCACCACGACCTTGGCAAATCTTCACTGCGCTAGGGAGTTATCAACCACATCATAATCCGGCTTAGCGTGGGAAACTCCACGTACACACAGTGTCAGATAGCGTTGATTCGGATTTTTTGTACATTGCGGTACACCGGAGATTGCGCAAAATACTTGGCCTATCGTAACGATTTACGCACCAAAATATTCCTAACTAAATTGTCTAGTTAGGTGACTAGTTTATAATATAGGTTATTTTTGAAAAAAGACGAAAAAACGTTAAAAATACGATCCATACAAGCATTTTTCTTACCTTATCAGCTGGCTCAATTATCGATTGCTGCTGTCAAGTCATGCCACACTCCAGGCACTCAAAAACTAGTGAGCTTAGGGGTGTTTTTTGTGAGGAACCTGTTTCTTACATCCGATCGACCACCTGATTCGTCGATTTCGCGATATCCAGGGTACCGCGAAACCGTTTTTTTTTCATTCCTTGTTCAAGCCACACAGTCAACACAGCGTTTGGCTGCTGGGGAGTCCCATGACGTAGCGCATGTCTAAGAATAGCCAGCCAATTAGCGATGCGGATACGGAATCGGCGGCGCTGTGACCGAGCAATACAGATGCTATGGGAGCGTAAATGGTTTGGTCAGCAATGGAGGAGACATGCCCGCGGCAATATGCTGCGCGACGGGAAGACAAGGCCCACTAGAAGTTTGACTCCAGACTTAGTATGTTTGCCCGCGAGCTCCCTTAAAAAAGTGGCTACGCCATGGGCTGCTTATTTTTTTTTTTTTTTTTTGCAGAGGCCCCTGATGTAAGGGGCATTGGTATATTGGTATATGCCCGCGAGCTCCCTTGGAGGGGGCTACGCGACAGCAAAAAGGCCCGCAAGCTTCTTTTAGGAGAGGCTTCGCGACAGCCACCACGTCAAATGGGCAAAAACTTCACCAGACCACAGAGGACGAGGACACCCTCAACAGAGGATAGCCACACTCTTCTTACCTTGAGAGGCCTTCCCTAACACAGGGCGGGGGCCAATCTGACCCAAAAAAACGCAATTTCCGCTTTGCGACCGGAACCGGAAGTAGAATTATCTAGGGTCAGGAGCCCCCCCCCCGAGTCCATTGGTTAAGGTTAGGGTTCCGACCGATGAAAAAATAACCAAGTTACAAGGCCACTTCCGGTCGGAAACGGGACCTCCCTCTTGGCTACAATTTATCCCAGAGGGGTCCCAGGGGCCAACAGGAGGTAAAGAGTGAACACAGACCCTCAGAAAAAGGCGAAAAGGGGTCCCAACAGGGAGGGAACCCCCATCCAAATGCAAGCCTGCAAAAAGATGGACAATACTTACCCATAAAAAACACATTATGTAACTACAGGTGTACCTTTAACATAATGAAAAAGTCTAAGAACACCTTTAATGTATATTCACTTCCCAAGCTGTAACAATAAGGAAAACATGACTATGACATATGAAGGCAACGGTATACCATAAATTAACCTCGTCTTACCAGGGGGGGTGTTACTACCCCCCTAGTGAACTTCGCTCCGGTGCGTTAACATGCTAAACTTTCATAAAAAGCTTCTAGGTAATCGTTCTCTCATCCTTCCCGGTCATTTTAGCGAAAAAAATGCTAAAGTAGCACCTTCACCGTGGTTAGGGTATGCCGTCAAAGTCGAAGGGTAGGGGGGGTTGCCACCCAAGGATATTTTATGGTGCATTTTTGAAAATATTATGCACAGTATGGCTCTAAAACTCTATGTTTATGTAAAACTAGCCAATTGCCATCATTTAGAGCTGAAAACCGCATGGAAATCCGATATTCCTACGTTTTTTAGCGCAAAATTGGATTTTCGCCTATTTTCTGTGGAAAATGCCAATTTTGCCGACTCGTGGACTTGATAACGTCATTGTGACGCCATACTAGGTATGTTGGTACTTATTTTGATATCCTTGGAAAGAGGAGGACCATAGCTATCCACTGGTATCAAAATCATAAGCATCGGGTGCTTTATAACAAATTCTCGAGGGGGGTAACCCCCCCCCCCTTGGTAACCCGTGTTACAAAAAAAGGCTTGGTAAGACGAGGGTTAAGATCGCTACGGCAGGCCATACACTCGACCGTGCCGGTTGACCATAATTTAGGATCACTACGACAGGCCATAAAGATGGCGCCGGAAGAACCTACGATCGAACTACAAAAAAACAGAGATATCTCGGGCACGGAAGTTGAAAACGGCCCGGTAAAAAAGGTCCCATGAGTTTATGAAATAGAGAACATATGGGACACATAGTAGGGTTATAAACGAGAATCCCATTCTAGAAGTTTGGGGAAGAAGGTTTGAAGGGGTGCTGAATCAGAATTTTTGGGTCCAACCTCTGAGAAATGTGGAGAACTTTGTAAAATAAGGGGGTAAAATTTGTACAGGGGTAAATTTGAAATCAAGTCAAATTGTTTTTAAATGTATACCAATGTATTTGTGTCATTATAAGGATTAAAAAGGTATAGTTTGTTCAGATGCCGACCTTTAGTTAAACAGGTACAGCCCTATTAAGGTTCAAGGTCATCCGGGGTAAACGTTACCCAGTGCTCCGATTTCGACGAAACTGGTGTGAAATTGTTCGTCTTGTCTTATATTACAATGTTTGGCATTTGGTTTCGTAATTTATGGGCAAAATGTAACAAAGATCTACAGGGGTCTATAGGGGTCACAAAATCCTTACCTCAAATTGTATACAGAGCTGTCACCCAAAGAATTGAAATTAATTTTCTGCTTCAGTATGACCAGGGCAATAATTTGACACCGATTTCAACAAAATCGGAGCACTGGATTTTTTTTGCCCCAGAATGACCTTGAACCATATCAGGGCTGTAGCCGAGTAACTAAAGGTCGGAACCTATACAAACTATATTCTTTTAAATCCATATAATGAGACAAATACATTGATCTACATTTAAACAAAATTTGACCTGATTTCAAATTTACCCCTGTACAAATTTTACCCCCTTATTTTACAAAGTTCCCCACATTTCCCAGAGGTTGGACCCAAAAAATCTGATTCAGCACCCTTCAAACTATATAAAACATCTTCAAACCTTCTTCCCCAAACTTCTAGAATGGGATTCTCGTTCATAACCCTACTAACACGGAGAAATGTGGAATTACATGGGGAGCCAATAGTTACCCTGGGCTGGCAACGCATGGCCTCATACTGTATACAATCCAAGCGGCAGGCGGAAAACACCAGAAAAATACTCAGGCCTGCCGACTACACCTTTTTAGCAAAAACAACAGATGCTAAAGGATACACAGTGACTAGATCGACGTTCTCCTCCTATAATTCTTTGAAACTGCAAACTTCGAATTTTCGGCGAAAACTAGCCACCAGAAAATCTCGTGTGTATGCCTGTTTGGAGAAACATTTGGGTAAGGACGTATCACTACGCTTCAGCGGTGATGCGGTCTCTAATATAGTGCGCGCCTTCCCCCGACTATTTCGGGGGTCGGCAAAAAAGTTTTCAGTGGTAATGGGGTTTCTGATCGTGTCCAAATGAGACATTTGTGCAAAAGTAAGGTCGTGGAAGGTAGCTATCGCTAGCGCAGTGTATTGCATGTATTAAAGAAATAATCTCATATTAAGCTTCTTGATTAACACTTTATTTCAATGTTATGACATTGCCTAACTAAAAAACAAATGATTTCCGTTCGATTCCGTTTTGATTTGGTAAATTTCTGAACAAATCAAACTTGAACTGTAAGGCAATTAGGAATCACATTTTATTAAATTTAGTGTCTTAAGTCAATAAACCATTTAATTACGTTTTATGATTGAAAAATTCGAGGTAATTTCTACAAAAATGGATAAATCAAGGAATAATAAATGCAAATTTCTACCAAGAGCGATGGATTTGCAAATGCGAGTAGTAGTAGTAGTAGTAGTAGTAGTAGTAGTAGTAGTAGTAGTAGTAGTAGAACTTCATTTAAACATGGTAAACAATCACATGTTCAATACAGAATATTGTTCTTCCAAATGTTCGTGGTAAATATAAAAATAGTAATTAAATTAAGAATGATACAAAATATAATTACTAAACTTAAAAGCAAGAAATTACTAAAACAAAACCTCCTAAAGTTTGTTTTGGTAAATATTTAAACTAGCAGAATTTTGAACACTTTCCTCAAGGTTATTCCAGTAACAGCATCTCTATAAGCTAAGCTACGCTTTTTGTAGTCGGTATGTGGTTTAGGAAAAGAAGATGTTATTAATACTGTGCCGTAATTCATACTTTTTATTAATGTAAAATGTTACTGAAAGAAGATATGGAGGTGTAAGATTGTTCAAAAATTTAAAAATTCAAATTGAGCTATTGTATTGATGTCTAACTGACAGTGTTTTCCAGCTAAGTTGATCAAGAACTAAGGAGCTTGAAGCATCCCAAGGAGCTCCACAAATAATGCGAGCAGCTCTGTTTTGGATAATTTGTATATTATTTGGTAAGCTTATACCACAATTTCCCCAAACTACATTACAATACTCAAGATGTGGAAGTACAATTGCATTATAAACCATGTTCAAAATATCTTTGGGGATAGAATTAAGTTTACATTTCTTTAACATAAACTTACCTTTTAGAGATTTTTTACGCACTTGATCTTTTTGAGGATTCCATGACAATGTATTATCAATAATTACTCCTAAATGTTTACATTCATCAACTTTCTTAATATTCACACCATTGATTGTAACAGAAACACTATCAATATATTCTTTTACAGAATATAACCAATGTCTAGAACCTATTATCATCAATTCAGATTTGCTGATGTTTAGTTTGTTACTTTGCAGCCAGTTATTGATTATATCAAGATCTTCATTAATTATATCAGTTGTTGAATTTGAGGAAAAGTAAATTATGGTATCATCAGCATACATATTAACTATACAGTGTTTAACATATTTAGGCAAATCATTAATATAAATTAAAAAGGCAAGTGGTCCGTCAATTGACCCTTGAGGCATACCACAAGTAATGTTACAAGTCAGAAAGAGTATCATCTATGGAAGTGCATTGAGTACGACCAGAGAGATAACTATCAAACCATCTAATACTGTACTTACTTAATCCATAAAGTTTAAGTTTATTCAAGAAAATAAAGGGGTAGTGAAATAAATTGGAAAGAAAAGTGAACTAAGATCAACAAAAAAGTGCAGCAAAATGAAAAGAGAAAAGAAAGAAAAACGGATGAGAAAGTAAAGGGGCGCCAAAAAGAACAAAGGAAGATGGAAAGAAAAGAGAAATAAGACCAATAAGGAGCGTCAAAAGTAAAAGCATAAAGGTTGAAAGTTTGAGGAATTAAAGGGGCGCTAAAATAGCTAAAAAAAGAGGGCGTCAAAAACTGAAAAAAAAAACAGAAAAGGGGTTGAAAATAATTTAAGGAAACGGACGCAAAGAATAGAAAAGGAAATCGGAGTTTAAAGGGGAATAATAAGGGGCGTCAAAACAGAAACGAAAAAGGAGAAAGGTTGAAAAAAGGAAAGGGGTGCGAAAACAGCAACTGAAACTGGCAAGAAGGGGATATAGAAACAAAAAGGGCCGTCAAAAACAAGAAGAAAGGAAAGGGGTTGAAAAAGGTTTAAGGGGTGCAAAAGGGATATCTAAAAAAGAGGAATATAGAGATATAAGGGCGTCAAAAACGGAAAGGGTACGAAAAGAGTAAAAGCAAGGGCTCCCATAAAGGAAAAATCAAATTGTATTATTATTAGAAAAGATGAGCTAACGCAAAATCAAGGAGCTGCATTCATTCATGAACAACTAAATCCACGTCCGTCCACGTTCATTATGATTCAGCCTTCTTCGGCGTAAAGTTGGCGTCTGTTGATTTAAAAAGCTAGTTGTTGAGAAGTTGGAACTAACTGTTATTTTATCACTTGCAGAGGCGTTCCCGCACCATTTTCAATGGGGGGTGCCGACAAACCTGTCCATTTGCAGACACAATTTCACAAATTTTCCGGCTCGCTACACTCGCCGAAAACAATTGTGTACACAAGAAGACGTGGAATGGGGCGCCATTTTCAATCTCCGCAGGGGCGCCAAAAGTTCATCCTCAGTTTGCCCCCCGGGGGTATGTCATCCTGGATACGCCCCTGTCCTTATAGACTTGACACAAACCACATCAATTCTATTTGCATTTCCTAGGACCTTTAACAATTCAAGTGTGCCAGGGCTCAAGTCATCTCTTAAAACATGATTACATTGATTATATACATAAAACGCAACACCATCTCTTGAGCCAGACTTTCTGTCCTTATATACAAATAATAATTTTCTACATAATATAATGTTAGTATCACTTATCTCCTGAGACAGGAAGGTTTGATTTAAACCAAACACATCAAAGGAGTTAGAATTAAGTCATCAAAATGCTCATTCAAGCTAAAAATATTGAGTTGAGGTATGTCTTTTGAATTTTGTCAATATTGACTACAAAGTACATGAAGTCGCATGTTGAAATATACTTCCGTCTCTAAATTAGAGCAGATTTTGTATAAGTACTAAGTATTTTTAAAAAATATGCAAATTTTATGTTAATCAGCCTATTGTTTTAAAACGATAAGTGTAAAACCTTGTAAAAACTTATGGAGAGACTTCAAACATTTATCTTTCATTTTATCCAAAAAATCATATATGTACTCAACTTTCAGGTTCAGTGCGTTTTGGTTTGAGATCTGCGCCCCTACAGGATCTGATTCTGAACAACACAACCTTCCATTGTGTCAAATCATACTAAAAATAAAGATGACCCCAACAATTTAAAAGGCTTGGATATCCCCTATTTACTGCATGTGTTGCAAAATTGGACAAGAAAAATCCCATGCATTTTAGCGTACTGCTAACTCTATATTGGAGGATATAAATATCCGGAACAACACCGTAATTAGCAGTATATTTAATAGCAGGGGACTGTAGTGAAAGAGTGTGCGCTTCCGGATAAAATTGTGAATTTTTGCACACAAGTACTTTAGGCATTGATAATCCATAAAATTGATGGAAGCACTTGTCAACCCCCCTTAATGGCCCCCAGCTTGGGTTTCAAGGTTATACAGGGGTCAAAAATTTAAAATGTTCCAAACGTGTTAAAAAGGACACCATGGTGTTTGTCTGGATACAAGGGTTCCAAAAAGGTATACTTTACACTATCTATGGCTTATAGTTTCGGGGTAAAAACTGTAAAAATGGTGAAAAGTCAATTTTGGTGTGTACATGTGTCAAAAGTTAAAAGTTGCTTTGATTCAGTTAATATGTGGTGCAAATTGTTTCCCCAGCTTAGAGGATTGAAATAAGGAATAGTTTGCCTTATCTGTTATGCTTAGTTTTCACGTTATCCAACAAAATAGGTCAGAGGTCAATAGACTCCAATAGCTGCCAATAGCTGTTAACTTTATTCGCCATTTTATTTAATAACCAGACAAGTAAGATAGTCAAAACTATTCCTATATTTCATTCTGTGAGCTAAACCAACAATTTGAACCACATTTTACAAAAATTGGAGCAAGTTTTAATTTTTGACCCCTGTACAAACCAAAATTGACTTTTTTACCATTTTTACAGTTTTTACCCCATAATTCCTAAAATATAAGTCACAGGTAGTATAAACTATACCTTTTTGGAATCCTTGTAACCAGACAGATACCATGGTGTGCTTTTCAACACAATCAGAACATTTTAAAAATTTTACCCTGTGTAACCTTGAAATCCAAGCTGGGGGCCATGAAAGGGGTGTGGCAAGTACTTCCATCAATTTTTTTTGATTATCAATGTATAAAGTACTTGTGTACCAAAATTCAAAATTTTATCCAGATTTGCACACTCACATAAGATCTGTGCACTACAGTCCCCCACTATAATCACTTGAGTATGACGAAGCAGCAGGTTTAACAATAGATTTCACTAAAGATTGCCTATGACTACGTACTTATTATTGGATGACTACGTGACCGTGAAATGTGAACCTTTTCAAATTGTGTCGTTAAAGTTCCAACAGGTTGAGTCTATACAAATCAAGGGATAGGTAATGGGTTTAATTTTAGTGTCAGGGAAAACCAAGACGGAAATGGCTACATTTTAGTATTACAAGGATCTATTGGATGATTGTCGTCATGTAGAAATATTGTCCCTAAGTGTCCAGAAAAAAAAAACACAAACAAACAAAAAGTGTCAAAGAAAGCAGAACTATATCAAATTATGTATTATTTGAAAGCTTGAAATACTCAAGGAGTTTGAAAATGAAGTATGCCTCCTTACACACCTTTTTGGGACACCCTATAGTTACTACTACAAATCCGCCTTCCATTCCTCCTTCCCCTCTTCCCTTTGCTCCTCATTTTTTGACCAAAAAAGCGGGCGTCGAGTTTTAACATTGTCATGTAAATTAATACTCACCAAGCCCTAGAGGTATTTAAAAAGAAAAAAAACCGTGTAGGGGTTTTTTTTTTTTTTTCGTGACTGTCATATGAAATATGTAAGAAGAAAGAGTTAGAAAAGAAAAGAGCACTCATCAAAGATCACGAAAATTACTAGTTCCCCCCTCCCCTTAATATTTGCACGGTCAATCTGTATACACCACGACTATAGGGACAGCCAATGCGGGGGGGGGGGTGTCAGTGGGAAATAAGCATATCCATTACTTAAGTGATGGTTCGCTGTGTATTACTTACATTTCTTGTAGATAATTCAAAGTTTGAAATTCAAAAATCATACTTAGTCCACACACAAACGTGTTTTAACATCGTATTTCTTAGGGAAAACAGTAAAGACGCGCCACAGGCCACAAAAAAAATGGGATACTTTAGGATATATCAATTTACTTGGAGACCAATAAACTCCCGTTTTATTTGTCGTGGGGAAGCACAAAAAGACACTTTTTCTAAAAAGGTCCATATTTTCAAAAATGCAAGAAATAAACTCAAAAACACTGTTATCAAGTGTTTTTCGAAGGGCGCACAACACTAAATCTCAACGTTGGGGGGAATGGGAGGTAGTTCCGGTAAAATGACAAAACATGGTTGAGAAGTTTGCAGTAATTTGTGGACCGGTTCTAGTGCGGGTGTATATTATAATAAAGTGAAAGAGTGTGCGTGGACCAGGGCGCACACCACGAAATAATCCTCCATGAAATACACGTATCAAAATACCACATCGCGCCCGTGCTGTGCCCCCCGAGTGACAATATTTGGAAGTTATGAATTCATTTCCCTATAGATCACAACTAAAACTTTCGAATAAGGTCATTTTTGATATCATTCTATAGAATTTTAAGAAACAAGGCAATGAACAGCGCCACAGCGCCACCACTAGTTTGAGCCGGACGTGCACGCTACTAGCCTCTTTCGACCAGGGCCGGAAATCGAGGGCCTAGTTTCTACCCAGAATCGAATTTCAATTTTGTTGGAGAATCTCAAGCGATGATCAAGCTATAGTCTTTCACTTTTTATTATAATACCACCCTCACTGGAGACTTGTCCCCAAAGGACTGCAAATATCTCACACATGTTTGTTATTTTAACACGGAACTACCTACCATTCCCCCCAACTGGCGTGAATTAGTGTTGTGGCGCCCTGTACTGCACTGTGGTTGTGCCGAAACACCGGGTTGCCGAACTTCCCTCCACTCGGTACTGCCGAAATACCCGGGCAGTCAGCAAGAGGATAAGGGAGTAGAAAATAACGTGCTGTGATGTGTACAGCCTAAAGCCTGTACGCATTTTCGGTGATTTTCTGGACAATTCTACAAGGAAACTCATTAAAAATCCGGGCTTTTTTTGGCGTTTTAGGAACAAGCATGTAATAGTAATAGTGACTAAATAGATCTTGTAAACGCCAAAGCACCCTCATGACCCCATGAAGACCCCTTGCCCTTTTAAACGTATCGTTTAGCAAGTAGCCGAATTCGGAAACATGTATAACGCGTTATCTCATTGTATATACATAATGGCTCCCATTGAAAAGGTCCCCTTAGGCCAGTTGCAACACGTGTTAATGTTAGGGTTGGGGTTATAATTAGATTATAGGTTAAGGTTTAAGTTTAGGGTTAGGAATTAAGTTAGGGTTTGGTTACGAGGTCCGGATAAGCCTTTGTGATTTTCTACTTCACAAAATAATAATTGGGTTTATGTTATTTTTATTTTTTTTCTGATGGGGGTGGGTGCATGTTTAAATTTTATGTATTCAGTAAACCAAGCACCTCTCTGCATCAGCAGTAAATCATGATGCACCTAATTGTGTGTTTGGATGGCGGATTGGTGTATGGGTTCCTATGCAATAGGGGCCTCCAACTTTACATTTGGGGGTTAAATTATGCATTTTCCAAACCATCTTTCATTTCTGCGGCCCCTCCATTTGTAAATTATGAACGGGACCCTAAAATTATTAGTTTAAAGCTAACCTTAGCCTTCGTACGAGCTTATCAACTGAACACCTTAGTTTCGTTCATCCTGTGTCCGTACCGCCCAATTGATCATAAGAACTTAGTTTACACTCCAACAACCGCAACGCCTGTAATAAGGAGTCCTCGGTTCCGAATACTGGGATAACCCATTGTTTCGGCAAGTAACCCTGCCGTTCGGCAGGGTAATGGCGTAGCCCGCATTTTCGGCATGAATAATTGCCGAAACATCGGGCGTTTCGGCAGATACCCCTGCCGTACGGCAAGGTCATCTGCCGAAATACCGGGCGTTTCGGCATAGCCCGGTATTTCGGCGCAGCAACTGCTTCAGTCTTTTGCAAATTGCACATGATTATGCCATGAC
Source organism: Ophioderma brevispina (assembly GCA_023653785.1). Taxonomy (NCBI): domain Eukaryota; kingdom Metazoa; phylum Echinodermata; class Ophiuroidea; order Amphilepidida; family Ophiodermatidae; genus Ophioderma; species Ophioderma brevispina. The sequence goes on along the minus strand of JAMKCH010077298.1, from coordinate 34,558 downwards.
TATCCGTCTTTACAATCATGGATTGCTTTAATCCCACGAACATTTGTTGTTCAAGATAATATTTGGTACTTAAAAAATGCAGTCAGAATGTTCTTCGGCAGTTCTGAGAGGAGGGAACTTCGGCACCCGGGTATTTCGGCACCCGGGTGTTTCGGCACAACAATAGTGAAGACATTGAGATTGGTGTACTTGTAAGCGAGACTGCAGTATTTGACTGCATGAATAACATTGCTAACTTGATAAGTAGGGGATATAATGAATACTCCTTGATTCAAGTGAAATATATCATTAAAACATCATCTTTTCTTATTTGAGGTGGAACTCTATAGCGGGGGGGGGGGGGTACTCGGATTGGTTTGGTCGGGGATGTGCGGCTGAGGACTCTAAACCCTCAACCATGTGGTATTTTCTCAGCCTAAGGGTCATTTGATAGAAAAGTACCAATTTTTAAGGATTTTGCTTTAAATATACCTAATTTTATTCAAAATTGTGACTTTTAACAGTGTTTTGAGGCAGTTTTGGGAAAAATAGGACCCATGTCTCATGAAAAAACCCCATGTCTAAGGATTTCTCAGCCATATAGATAAATGCATTCAGGTAGACAAACATTGCCAGCTTAAATATTAATACCCAATTAATAACTAAAAAACAATTTCGATAAAAAGAATACAATGATAATTAAAGTAATCACAAATTTAAAAATAAGATATTTAATTTTGTTATTTCATATAATTATCTGAAATAAAAATCAGATATAAAATGAATCAATTGTTTGAAATAAAAAATCTTATCTCTATATGATTTTTTTTTTCAATTAATAGAACAAATAATGCATGCTAAGTTTTAACATTTAAAAAGTACAATATAACCAAAAATTATTTAATAACTAAACAAAACAAAAGTAAAATCAATAATACTCGCAATGAACATAATAAACAAAATAAGTAGTAAAAACAAATAAATAAAAAAAATGCGAATTAAAAAATAAGAACCAAAATAAAATAGATTAAAAGAAATTCAAACAAAAGCAAAGAATTCATTCAGTAAAAGATGTTGCATGGTATTTTAATCATTTTCTGTTATTAAATTAAAAAAACAGTAAAAATTTAATTTAAAAAAGCAAGAACAACAATAGGATATACAAACAACAAACGACACAAATAGTTAAAATATCAAATAAGATAAAAATGAACGAAAACAAAATGAACAATATCAACAAAACACAACCAAATAAATGTTTAAAATAAAATATGCAATATTAAAAAAATAAACGTTTTTTGAAAAAAAAATAAGCTGCCACAGGTCCAGGGAAAGTTTAAATACAAAATATAATAAAACAAAGGTAAATAGACTTAAATCGAACATAAAAACTACAATTAAATTGACAAATGTTAAAATGTCAAACTCAAATAGATTCCATTTTTTTTAATAAGAAAAATAAAATTCAATTTCCTTTTTTTTTCTTCATTTTTGATTTGGTGAAAAGGAAAACCAATTCTGCACGTTACCAAGTAGTCTTCCTGATATGCCGGAACTCAACATCTCTGTTGAAAGGTGTTTCAGACTGCTTGGTTACTTTGAAGACAAATAAAGCCCGTCGACGCAGATGAGATACCAAATGCTGCACTTAAGATCGCTGCAAAGGAATTACTCCTTCTACTCATACATCTCCACATAGTCCCTGTATCAGATTTAGGTTACCTGAGAGGACATGGAAGGCAACATCCTGTCCCATCTTTAAAAGGACATCAGACCCCGCAATTACACTCGGGTCTGTGCTGTAACTTCCCCCCCACACCCAGAAACACATATTGACGAACAGCCATCTTATGCAGCCCCCTTACCAATCTAAAAATATTCTCTCTGATACTGCAGCATGCTGTTTAGGAAAAGCTAGATCATGTGATACTCAGCTCATTAACTCCATACCTAGATCTTAACAGCCAACCACGACGAAGTTAACGACTGATATTGGAGTTTTGGACTTCAGTAAGGCCTTTGATGTCTCCCATCATCGTAGACTACTCTCCTTTGGAAGCTGATTTTTATGCATTAGAAATAAGACCTTCAAGTGGATTCGTCCAATTGCTTACTCACCGGTCCCAAGAGGTGGTTGTAATGGAAAACATCTCCGTGGATGCAGTCTCATGTGGGAGTACCCCAAGGGAGTGTTCTAGAAAAATCCACCCTATTATTGACTTTCTTCACATATCACATGTCATTGCGTCAATGCTACCACCAGGATTCATCTGCGATGATTGCATTATTTATAAATCCATTACATCTCCAGAAGACGAAACCTCCTTTCAAAATGATTTGGATAGTCTTGTTAACTGGTCCAAAACATGGGGGATGAAATTTAGTGCATCCAAGTGTAAAGTTCTGAGAATATCTAGAAAGATGCAACCAGGGAGCGCCGATTATACAATGCTTGGGGAAAAAATAGAAGAAGTCAAGGAAGACAAGTATCTTGGTGTCATCCTGAAAAACAACTAGAAATGTGATAAGCAAACCCAGCAAGCTGCAGCAAAGGCTACAAAAATGCTTAACTTCACTCAACGAAATTTCCACCACTGTTCCAAGACTGTCAAAGAAAACTTGTATAAATCCATCATCCAACCTCACCTTGAATATGCCTCATCAGCCTGGAATCCGGGTACAACGTCGGGCTGCCAGATTCGTACAAGGCGAATATAGAAAACAAGCTAGTGTTAGCGATATGTTACAATACCTTAAAGGTGCTTTTTCCGATTTTTGTGTATCGTATTATCTACTTGTTATGAGAGCCTGACACTTGTATACATAGGCCACCAGGTACCGTGGGAAACAAACCTGCGGTTTTAATTCTAGACACGATAATGCACAGTGCAACGCCCTATTCACTACTGTGCTAATATTGATGGTTAACCATTAAAAAACGGCAGTTTTTTGTAAGTATCTTGAGAACGGAATGGATTTGAAAGCTGAAATTTCATGAAGATAATGAGAAAAATACAGCCTTTCATCAAAATTGATACTACTTCCGGGTAAATCAGGGGGGTCCCAAAGACGATCGGAACAAGCACCTTTAAGTGGGAACCCTACAAAAAAGACGTCAGGGCCAGCGTCTCATTACAATTCATAAGATGATCATGGGCGAAATAGATATCAATCCCGATAACTATACAAGACCCAAAGTTAGTAGAACAAGACGCTCACATAACAAGCAGTTCCAGATAAATCATCATACATCCACGCCCCATCAACAGTCATTCTTTCCTGAAGTTATCTCTGCCTGGAACAGGCTACCCCAGGCTGCTGAACATTGACATAACCTCAACACAAACCTTTAAGACCCATATTAAGACTCTCGACTTTCCCTCATATAAATACTCAAATGCCGTCCAGCTCTCGTCAACCTCCAGTAATTTTCCCTGGAGGAAGTCTTCCGGAGGTTTATTCTACAAGGTTCAAGGTGTGCATTCCGTGGGAAACATGCATACGGCGTGCGTTTTCTTGTGTTAAACGCCATTGCATGGACGACATATATCAAGCTATATACCAATGGAAAGCTTATGACTTCAGGATGCCGAAAATGTCTTTTCCAAAAAAATAACCGTGTAATATAGCCGCTATAAACCAAAAACTAACCCTATATTTCGTTACGAATTTACGCCCAAAATATACGCTAAAGCTTTCCTTCTCTGACCTTGGCAAATTCGGTGACGTAGGCGATTGAACAAGTCTTGTTGCGCAATGCATCTTCCAATGTAAAGAAACCTCGAATCGCTCCTCTTCTCCTGCGTTGAATTTCGCCAATATAGCGATAAATGTTGGTTGACTAGGTTCCTTCATCTCTGTAGATTGGTAATTATAATTCCCGGCTTCATAAGCGTGCAAGAAATGTGAAAAAATCGCATGAATTCTCATCGCTTACGATGAATCGTGAGTAGCGAGCATCGACGATTACACAATCGGTGACGTCACCACCTCACAGCGCCCAAGTCAATAATATTGACTTTCGCTGGAGTGGTGATGCGAGAACACAGATGTTTGAGCCCATGCAAATCGTCTCTTTTATTTTTAGAGCAATTTTAAGCAATGGCGACACAATTTTGACAACTGATATAAGTAGGGACATGCAAAAGCTATTACCTCCGCAAAAATCATCAAAATCTATTGCTGGAATCTTGCCATATAGGCGTACAAAGGTCATAATTTGTATGTTATAGCGCCCTCTATATGCCTATTTCCCATAGAAAGACGTGTAAAACTAGATTTTTTTATGAAAAACCATATTTGCCCGCAATGAAATTTCATCAAATTTACAGAGAATGTAGTTACTCCAAATTAGTTGTCAAAAGTGTGTCGCCGTTGATATTTTTTGTTTTATTCTCGTTTTGTTATAGTAAATGAGACTTTCAAACAGCTGTGAGAAAGACAATTTTCATTTTGGTTCTTGTAACCAAATCGTGAGTAGCATAAATATGACACAGTTATAATATAAAATCGCGATAAAATAAGCTTTCCATTGGTATATAGCTTAATATATGCCGTCCGAGCAATGAGTATCGTTCTGTTTACCCATAAGGACGCTGATTTGGTCTTAATCATTTCAGGGAGGGCTAATGTATATAAAAGCTTTACAACCATGGAAAAATATATTAAATTTTGAAAAATCTTGAGGCCGCACTATTTTTCAAATGTGCCATTGTCTCTTTAACTCATTTGACACCGGAAAAGGGTTTTAGTAGGGCTCAAAAAAAGAAGGGAGCAGTAACAACCCCCCACCCCGGAAGACGAAGGTTAATTAATTTATAAATTTATTTAGTTATAAAGTATGACTTATCACACTCATATTTCAGATGAACCTGACGTTGGAATCAGTTCGACATGGTCATGATAGTTGATTGTGTAAGCTTATGCCAGTTCCGTTAGAGAAGGAGCACGGACCCAGGTCAAACATCATCGTTTACCCCTCACTACAGAAAAGGTTTGACACCTTTGGTAGTTAGTATGGACCCGCTATATCAACGCTAGGTAGGTAGTACTCTCAAATTGTGGTGTCACTTTTTCAACAGGGGCCAATTTAAGTTTACACAGGGGTCAAACTTTTAAAATGCTCCAATCATGTTGAAATGTATGCCATATTGTCCGTCTAGTCATAAGGATTCCAAAATTGTATAGTTTGTACCATCAATGACCATTAGTTTGGGAGTTATATGGTAAAATGGCTGAAATGGTAAGAAAGGTCAATTTCTATTTGTACAGGGGTCAAAATCAGAAGTTGCTCCAATTTTGTTGAAAAATGAAAGAAGTTGTTCATCTAGCTTAATGCGTCAAAATAAGGAATAGTTTGTACCATCTGCAGTGTATAGTTATCATGTTATGTGACAAAATAGGTCATAGGGCAACATAATCCAATTGGCGTTGACCTTCTTTGACCCTTATCTCCGTAAGTAAAAATGTAACATAATCAAAAACTATACTTTTTGGGAGTCCTCTTACTTCAGGCAATAATTGGCAAGTATTTAAAATATAATCAGATCAACTTTTAATGTTGACCCCTGTACAAATTGAGATTGACCTTTTTTACCATTTTAGTCATTTTTACCCGTATAACTCCAAAACCTTAACCAATGGTCGTAGGTGGTACAAACTATACATTTTTGGAATCCATATGATTAGATGGACAATATGGCATACATTTCAACATGATTGGAGCATTTTGGAAGTTTGACCCCTGTGTAAACTTAAATTGGTCCCTATTGAAAAAGTGATACCACAAATTGAGAGTACTACCTACCTAGCATTGATGTAGAGGGACCATACTAGCTACCAAAGGTGTTAAACCTTTTCTGTGGGAGGTTAACGAACTCCTTAAATAAGGCCCCTATGATATTCTGCTCCTGCTCTACGTGTCGACTATCAAACAGCCACAACGGCAAACAAATTCAACAAAACCGGAATTTCAAATATTATAATTTGGTGGGTTTTCGAAGTAAAATTACAACTGAGATTACAAGAAGGGCACGCTTGGGCACAAGTTCAGACGATACATTTTGTTACAAGGTACATTGAACTTTCATAACACCGTTTCTAAAGAGGCCACTACAGTCACCTCTTTGCCTACATTCGATTTCAAGTGAATATTAAAGACACTATCAGTGATTTATCCGAAAGAGTGAAAATATTTGAAATTAGTTCAAAAGTGAAGAATAAGTCTCTAAATTTCTCATAAGTTACCTTTTCCAACTGAAGAATTAACAGAAAAGGAAGCAAACGGCAGTTTTCAAAGATACAGATCTCCATTCAATTACGTGTTGTAGTAAGTGTCCGAACGGACAGTAATGACTACAATTTCCGATTTTGCCCTTATTAGGTTGCTTTTGGTCCTATCATTTGCAGGGTGTGTTAGGATACCTATACTTGTTACAAACATTCAAAAATCTGTTTTTTGATGATTTTTTCGATTTTCTGATTTATCAAATCACTGATAGTGTCTTTAATTTAGCTTGATGTGTGATTTAGACTTTTTTGTGTTAAACAAATTCACACAGGAGAGATACGATACCGATATACGCACCTGGGGTGTGAAGTTCAATGCTGCTAAATGTAATATCATGCGCATAACCAGGCGTCGTAAACCAGGCAATGTAAACTACAGCATGATGGGAACCAAGCTTGAAACACCACCAATGACTGCCAATATCTACAGATCTAGACATTCGTATCCAGAATAATTTGAAATGGAATAAACAGACACAGCATGCTGCAAATAAGGCTTCAAAAACATTGGGCTTCATCAAAAGAAATTTCTACCACACCTCAACTAATATTAAAGAAAAGTTATATCAAACACTGGTAAGACCTCATCTCGAGTACGGCGTAGCAGCCTGGGACCCTTACGTCAAGAAGAACATCAACCTACTAGAGAAGGTTCAACGTAGAGCAGTACGCTTTGTCCAAAGTAATTATACCAGGGATTCAAGCGTCTCCCAGATGTTAACTACACTTGGCTGGCATAGCCTTCAAGACCGTCGCAAAGCACATCGCCTGACATCACATGTCTATTCAAAAGACAATATTTAACCTAAGACCGAAAGAAGTAGGCGCGGACATAACCAGCAATTCAAACTCTTCAGCACCAAGACCACTGTTTTTGCTAATTCATTTTCCCAAGAACTATCACCGACTGGAACAATCTTTCACAAACCGTAGTCTCCCAACCATCTAAAAATGCTTTCAAACAGAGCTTCCTTTCTCAACTATAAACGTGTCACCTCGTTGCACCTCCTGTTAAAATTCACTGGTGGAAGGTTATGGAGGAAATCGAACCAAGTACCTATATCCTTAAAGTCCCTAGAGGAAAATCTGACAATCTCCGCAAAAGTGAGGTAACGATATTTTTGTGTCAGATCTAGGAACAATTTCCCCAACTAAACTCAAGGCAGGGGTCAGCTCCGGTTTTTTTTTGCCAGGTGGGTTTTTGAAGGTTTAAGGGAATGTTTATGGATATAGAGGACGAGTCCGGAGTCTTAACACAAAATTTAATGATAATAGGGAGAATGACACCACATGTGCCGAATTTTTAGTCTTCTGACATTTACTTTTTATTTTGTACTAATCTGGGTTTAGAATGGATCACCTCGTCATATTTTCAAAATTTGTGAAAAGTTGGCCAAATTTTAAAATTTATATGCCAGCCAAAAAGTTGATAAAATGGTTAAAGGTGTCACATTTTATTATATTTTCCCCATAATCGTATATCAGGCATGGGTCCCCGTCTTCGGCCAAAAATGGGATAGGCAAACAAACGTGTGAACTCACTGAAGTGACCAACAAATTGCTGGACAGCCAAAACATACAAAACATGAAAAAAACGAGCCCTATAAATAAAGAAAACATAAGAATCACACAACAGGTGGAGCGCCTGTGGCCAGTGGAGGCGCAGGGGGGGCATTTGCCCCCCCAATTTTTCTTGCCCCCCCCCCCAGTTTGCCCCCCCCATGGGGTGAAAGAAAAATGAAAAGGATTTGGGGCAAAATTCAGTTATTTGGGGCCAAAAGCAGCGATTTTGGGCCAAAATTGGTTTGAAAAAAAAAAAATTTTCATAATTTTGCCCCCCCCCCCAGTAAGAATTTTCTACCTTTGCCCCCCCCCCCAGATTTCACTTTGCCCCCCGTTTGTCCCCCCAGAAAAGAGGTATGGCCGCCGCCATGCCTGTGGCTGCTGCGCCGCCCGGTTTGTACGGCACTGTGAGAGTGCGACATGCCCTACCCACACCAAACTTTGTAACTGTTACTATAGTTGTGTTGGTTGATGGAAATTGTAGAAATTTGGATAGAGACCATAATACACGGTCATATTTAAAGAAATCAAACTAACATGTTTTAACAGAATTGCTGCTGCTGGCGGCTGTGCCCACTTACCAGTACTTAGACTTAAGGATCTAAACGTAATTAAAAAAAAAAACGTCATTTAACGAAAATATTTTGAGTTCCTTTATTCGTTTGCGATATTTTAATTGGAAAGCAAGCTTATATTACATGACAAACATGACAAATGTATGAAAATTTCCGAGTCGGCATAGGCTATTTTGTGTCCACAAAATCTATAATGGTTTGTTCCCGGCTGCAGTGTGGTGTGCGTTCTTCCGTGATATAGCTCTACTGTCGCCATTGTGTTGATATAGGCGGGTACAATATCTGCGCTGTTTCTTCATATTGCTAGTTATAAGTGCTGTTCTACAGCGGATACAAAAATGAACTATGCTGAAAAAGCCAATTGATTCCCAACACTTTTAAAATTTTATTTGGTCTATTTCAGTTCCCATATGGCACTCTGTTACGATAATTGTCCTGATCTAACACTGCTCGCCGTTAATTAAAGAATAGTCCAGTTAACGAAAAGATTAATTTCTTAATTCTTTGGGATATTGGAGACAAGCTCCCTCTGTGTACATGATACAAAATTCTGAGTCTGGCTCTGTCCAAATTTAAGGCCGCGGTTGTCACAAAGGTCTAGTTGGTTCCTGGTGGCAGTGTGGTGTGCGTTCATTCGTAACATAGCTTGTTAGTGTCGTCCATGTTGGATTTCGACGGGGTACAATATATATGTTTATGTCTGCGCTGGATAAAATTAAGTCACAATTCTGACCGTTAAGGTCGATCAGGAGGTCTATACCATACTTTTTCCATCGAAGATGTTATTATAAAATCGGAAGTAGTTAGATAAAGCCACTACTTGCAAGTTTACCCAAGCAAGTGTGTAGCAAGCAAATGAATTGCAGAATATAACAGTCATGCACAGAGGTTGGGTGGTTGTATCAGGTAGCAGTACAAAGGTCCTCTGGTTCCCATATTTGGATTGTATATGCCTACTAGGAAATTCATTTACATTTCCTGAAGCAGAAGGAAGAAGAACAAAAGTTTTTGATTGGATTACAGCCCAACCATCACAGTGCATAATTCTCAGTTTCATGAAATGTAAGGGATGATATTGACCCATGGTTTTGAGAGTACAGTATGTGTTCAATGCACAGATAGCACACACTATGAGTCACAACAATATGCTCAGCAACCAGGGCACAGTTCAGTGGGTTGTACTTGTACATGCATGACATGAACAGATCTTGTGTATTCTAGTTTATCATATGGTATACGCAACCTCAGGTGTGTTTTCTCAATACACTTGTGAATGAAGCTATTGAACTGTGCCAGGAGTGATACTTCATGCCTATAGTGACAAGCATTGTTTTAAACATGGTTCCTAAGTTTGAATTTTGTATCTCGGGTTGCAATGGACTGTGGTAAAATATTAGAATCTATTTGATTGATAAACTACCCCACAAGTCCACAATCATTACAGGGGGGCACTCACCTATGAAATAAAGGCTGGATTTCCAACCAGTGGTGTATTCAAAATTAAAGGTTGATGCATGAGTATGGTTGATGCCTGTCATATATTACTGTGGTTATATCATCCTCTCTAATTATACGAGGAGGGTTTCCTATGATCTCAAGTATTTACACTAACATATTAAGTACTAACATCCTCGCTTAAGCGATGGTGGTCTTTTTAAAAGGACTACTTCTGGGTCGTATTACTATCATTGCGTCTCAGAGAAGGCAACGTATCCACACACCTACACAGGAATTGCTAGTGTCATTGCATTGTTGTTAGGCAATACACGTACCTTATTACAAACGCTAGAGGTCCCAATATTACCAATCAAAGAGTGTACCGCAGTAACAGGAACTAAGTTAATTAGTGCATATGAACGGACCATTTCCTCTTAACATAAGGTATACGAAATAACAGAAAGCAATAAATGATTGTGTGGGTGGAGCTGAATTGCCGTGGTTTGAAATAACGTTGGACAAACCTGTTGGCGGAAATATTATGATTTCATAAATTTGGGAGAAACTATATCCTTCATTTCGATATGTAAAGAATTTTAATGATGGTATGCACCATCCGCTAATCGCTTTGTCTCTTTAAAAAGAAAAAAAACAAAATTGGAACACACAAAATTGGAACACACAATGCATACAATATCCCTTGTTCAAAATGGGTAGTGGACAAATAAATAAAACCATCACGTTACTTAGTTTTTGAGTTAATCACTAGCAGGGAGGGGAAAAGGGAAAAGTGAGACTTTGTTTTGGGAGGATATTGAGCCCTCAAGGGTTTATTATCCCCTACAAGCCTATTCCCTTTTTCTGTTGGGTTCCATATCCGGCCCCATCTGCTTTCTCAGTGTTATTTAGTTTTACCATGTTCCCCATGGTTATCTTTATTTGTCATTTTAAACACTATGATTTTAGATTTTGTTCCTTGGTGGCCTTTTATTGTTAACCTTTTTTCACTACCTTCAGGAAGCTCTGGTACACAGAGTGAAATCTTGTCGAAGTAGTTAAGCTGTATTTGGTTCCAATATAAAACATTTACCGAGGTTTGTATCTCTTGTAGTTCCTACGTCATTTTCCCGCCCGTTAAAGTGCTCAATTCGTTACGAAGAGCAAAATAAATCTTGAGAAAACAAATAAATGCCTGATTCTTACCTGCATGGAGAGAGAGAATGCGTCCTACTGTAGGCGTGACAAGTCTTACATGAGACTGAGTAAATGAAATTAAAAAAATGGTTTGAGAGAGGATTAGCTTTGATGCCTTGACCAAGAAAATGTTTGTTGTGTAAACAAATTATATTGGTGTTACAAAACGATTCCATTAATACACGCAGTAATTAGCTGATATTATTTTTACAAAGAAAAAAGTTCAAGGGTTTTATATAAACTACTGGAAATTGTGTGAAATAGGCCTACAGGTTGTCAAGCCAATTTTGCTGCGAATACAAGAAATTGTCTGCTAACTACCGTATAGACAAACTGGTGTCTATCCTGGATTTATTTACGAGTCAAGATTCAAGATTCATTTTATTAGCATAACAGATCATACATGACGAAAAAGTAAAAACAGTACATCTTACTATAATTTGGCCAATTTTGATGTATGTATAGTATGTATGTATGTTTGTTTGTTTGTGCAAAACGGCTCCGTCAATTTCGACCCATATTGTGCCAAATTCGCATGAAAGGTGCGGGAGGATACCGGACGTTCTCGGCTCTATTTTGACGAATCCGTTCAGGAATGGCTGAAAAATTAGCGAAATATGGTCGGTTGCTACGGTAAATTACCATTTGTTTGTACGCGTTATAAGCGGCGCGTACCGAGTGGTGCGTTGCGACGGGTGGTTAAGCTGGCAAAGGGCGATTACGCGTAAGACGCTGTATGCGGGAAGCAAATAATCGGCCATGATTGTGAAAACGATGTGGGGAAAAAAGAAATCGTCAAGAACACGTCATATTATTTCGCTTGATGTCGTATGTATGGATTCTACGTGCTTTCCGACACGGAGTTTTGAGAGGAAAAAATTTAATTACGGAAAATTACGGGATGAAATATTTAATTTTAGGAAAACAAACGATGAGGCTAAGATATAGGATATGCTTCAAACTACAAGGAATAAAAAAAACGATAGGATGTTGTGACGGGGGTGGGGGCATCTGCAGGGTGGCGAGAACCTGTATATGGGAGTTGGAGGAGGGAAGAGAAAAATATGTGGAAAATACGGGAAACTACCGCTTACCCCACGGGGAGTTACTTTTGAGAAAAAACGTAAACGGAAATTTAACTATTAAGTTAATATTGAAAATTTATTATTTAAATAATAAAACTTCAATACAATACGGAAAAAACTAAAACTTATCCGGGATTAAATATTCAGTTAACGATTCCTTAGAAATCGGTACAACTACATGAGATATGGGGTATGATAGGTACGGGAATTGGGATATTAAAAGTGTTAAAAATACAAAATTTGCGGCACACGGGGGAGTCCAAAAGTTCAGGGTTACGGGTTGGTTGCGGTGGTTCTCGCATAGTGTGTCATTTCTTCAGTGATCGCTTCGTTTCAGTGATCGCTCCGGTTCAATCAGCTAGCGGGGGCCGCGCGAGCGCGGGCCTCCGTAGTCTATATAATAAAAGAAAAGATTCTCAACCTTGTTCCCGAGTGTTCTCAGAGATGGCTCTATCTCGAGTTCTGAATTTTTTGTGACATTGGTTGGGTATACCATGCCATGGGGCGTTGGACATTCATTTTATACAAAAAAAACTATTAGTACTATGGAAATAACAAGAATCGGGTCGGTGCTAGCGGAGCGCGTCGCTGAGCATTAGGTTTAAAATACCATTTCGCCCTGTGGCTGTGAGTAACTATTAGCAACGCGCCGCCGCGGACTGCGTGCAGTGACAGCGTACAAGCCGGCAAGTGGTTGTCACTGCATGGGGGGATCTGGGGGAATGTCATACAGGGCACAGAGAGTTGAGAAACAAAAAATACTGAGACTTGAGGAGTGAGGACACGGGGGGGTGTATTATGCCTTAGAATACGGAAGTGCCAGTGCAATCCTGCACTTTTAAGGTAGAGAATAGGAATTACGGACGGGATACTGACTGCCCAAATTGGCCTATGGGAATAATATGGTATGCTGGAATACAGGAGTTATTAAAAAAGGAAAAAGAAAACATATGAGAATATGGGTTGCGGTGCAAAATTTACGAGGTAGAAAATACCAACTATGGGAACGACAGGACCTTGATACTTTGTTTTGATTCACACATGGATTTGGGGTCCGCTTTTCGAGAACTTTATACGGAAGTTTGAGGAGATTAAGGAAAAAAAGAGGGGTGTGACGGGAGACTACGGGTTAGCACACGGGAAGTACTTTTGAGAAGAAAAAAGTTAACGGAATCGAAAGTTATACGAGATGAAATATTGACGTTTTATTATCTACAAAATGGAAACTACATGAGCTACAGGATATGACGAAAAGTACGAGAACTTAAGTTATGAAAAAAGTTTACAATATGAGATCATGTGACTCGATGGAGTATTCATAAATTACAGGATGAAGGGAACTATATACAGGAGTTTGGGGAGTTATGAGGAAAGGAATATAATACAGAATACGGAAAGCTGGCCAAGACACGGAGTATAAGAAAATTGTTGTAAAAAATCTAGGGGGAGAGGAAAATGGTCAATAACACGCTTTGGTTGTGGTATGACGGAAGCTACGGGTTATAGACACCGGGGGTAGTTTTGAGGAGAAAAATATTAAACTCTACGGAAAATTATACAGGATGTGAAATGTTGACGTTTTATTATTTAGAAATCTGTAACTAGGTCTATATGAGTTACAGGATATGATGGAAACTTCGAGAACTTGGGCTATTAAAAAGGTTACGAATACGGGATATGTTGTGACTGGGGGGGTCTATAGCTAGAACATGCGACCAATATGCCAAAATTGCCGTTACTCATAGCGTGGTATGGTTGCGGCGGTGTAGCCACTGTGTGTCACCTCTTAGTGATCGCTTCTGTGTCAGTGACCGCTCCTGTTTCAGTGATCGCTCCCGTTTACTCAGCTAGCGGGAGCCCGCGCGAAGCGCGGGCCTCCCGCTAGTTATATAATAGTTCAAAAAGAAAGTATCAATTGAAAACTGTTTTAAGTTGAAATAAAATATGATATGCTAAGACCAGTAATGGACAACCCAATACAAATCAATAGAGAGCACTTATTTTTTCCGGAATAAGATAATGATTTAGAAAATGCATATCCCTTCCAGAGCTCGTATAATAGAAACACCGCCCATAAAGAATATTGGGCCTACTAAAGGCATTCATTGAAGTGGTATAGGTAATTAAGCATTCCAAAAATGGATCCCAACATACGAAAAAAAACTTAAAAAAAACATCCTAGACTGACTAGTCGATGTTTTGTTTTGTTTTTTCATTTTATTTTTAAATGTCATCGTAGCCATGTTGGACTCCCATATGGACTGCCATCTTACATGTAGCGATTAAAACCGTGATGACGTATTTTTAAACCGCCCTCCGGTCTGGAGCTAGGCTAGATACCACACAAAATCCCAAATACTGATTAGATGAGGTAATTATTTACAGCCAGTGATTGAAAAGCCATTTGAATTATTTAAAGCATTGTTTATGTGGTTATTGAGAAACAGTTTTAGAGTCTGATTTCTTGACTGCTTTAAAAACTTAAAGGGGCGATATCAAAACAGTTTATTTTTTGGCAGCTATATGAATTGGTAGCAAATACTCCCGAAATAACTTGGTTTATCATTTTTTCTACGTAAGGATAAGGTCTGTGCTCAATATTTCTGAACTATGGTAATTTAGAGGCAAAATCTGGCTTTGTGTGCCATTGATTTTTTTTTTTCAAAAATGCTCAAGGTTTTCTGTCTAACATCCATCGAATTGAGATCAGCATGAAATACTGGATTAGAAAACCTTTAAAAACATTCATAAATTAAACAAGCTTTAAAGAATCTTGTAGTTGGACTATAAGGGTGAGTGGAGTTACGTGTATACATACGCACAAGATTGATACTGTTATTATATGAACGCACAGAAATACCACCTTAGCACGAGGCCCAATGGAAGAAACGAAAACGACCTCTAGTAAAGGTCCATGGCCTGATTGAATACCCAGTCCACCAGGGACCCCGATTTTAAGTGGAAGTGGTCAAAATTTTGATGTTAGGAGAAAGCTACTATTTTTCTTTTTACCCGAGAATCTTAGGGCTAAAGGATGTTTTACTTTGGTGTATGAGCGAAAATGTGCCCATGTGGTTCGACCAATATTAATTTTACACCAGTACTTTATAGGGATTGCAAAATCACGTTTTTAGCCTCAAATCAAAACGGGTTGGAATATTGGCACGAAACTTTAAAGATTGGGGTTTTGGGGTGCAGGCGCATTCATCAAGATGAAAACTTATAGACTAAATCGGGCCATCCCATTGTAATGGCTACTAGGCGGTCACCAGGTTTCGCGATCACTGGACGCATAACCCCGAGCCGCGCGCAATGGCTGTAAGCCTGCATTACTAAACACGGGGATACGTTCTCATTCAGTCCACGGTAAGGCTTTTAAGGGATTTTAGCCGGTGAATATGTTTTCAGTTTGTTTCGACTATCTGGACCCATCTTTGTACATTCATTGGGGGGACAAATTGAAATTAATTATTAAAGAACAATATCAAGATGTTGAACTTAAAAAAAGGAATTGTATTATGGGAATAACAACCACTTTTGGAAAAAATAAAAAGATTTTGATGACGTCACGGCATTGATTGTTTATTATTTTGTTTCGGGGGACCCAGTCAGGTAAAAATGACGTAGGATCCTAACATTGGAAAAAACAACCGATTATCGTCATCGTACCGTCGGTTTTTAAATCAGCTAGGGAAAAGGAAAATTTTGTACTGTTAGACTTAATACACGGTGTCTTTTGGAAAAAAAAAATTAAGAGCAATTTGGGCCAGAGGGGGGTCCTGTACAGACCTTGATTTAACTTAGTCGGATTTATATATATCGGTCGACCCCGGAACACACAAAACTGAATAGCTGATACATGACCACTGGACCTGGTACCTGACACGTGACACCAAACTATTTATCTCGTTACGTTATAACTACAATACGCCAAAGCAGCAAGCCATTCTGTATCTCGGTTGTCACGGCGTAATCGATCAAGGATGTGAGAATATCATGTGGTTTCTGTACGGGAGGGGTTAGGAAACGATCTGCTCGATTGGGCATTGGGGATTTCCAAACCGGTAATTTGTGAAACTGCTAAGTGCATTTATATGGAAGTTTCGGTCCCAGTGACATTTAAAATCATCTCTTAACTTCCTTGTTCAAAAGATCTAGTAATATCATGAATAAATTAAGAAAAAAAATATGAAGGTCACATCAATTTATGCTTCTGTTAAAGGTGCTTGTTCAATTTATTGGTATTTGTGTTCTCTACTGTATGAGAGCATGCCACGTGCCATTCCCCATCAAGTACCGGGGGAAACAAAACTGGCGGTTTAGAGGCTTAGACCGCAAAATGCTTTGCAAAGCCCTATTCAATACTGTGCTAATATTGTGGGTAACCACTAAAACGGCGGTTTTTTGTTATATCTTGGAAGAAATGGATTTGAGGGCTCAAATTTTAGGACGCCAATGAGAAAGAATACGGCCTGTTCATCTGATAGCAAAACCGACACGCTTCTGGTAAATCAGGGGGTCCCATAAACGATCGGAACACGCACCTTTTAACTTTTAAAATTAACCTGTGCCATCATACTCACAAACTCCAGAAACTTCCCCTGCAAAAGTAATCTCTATCAGAACATAATAACCTTGAAAATTACACGCCATGGCTACAGACTTATGCGCTCTGTAGCCATGCGCCAACGAACGTACACTATAATATGCAAAAAAAGCCCTATTCTAATTATTATACCACCCCAAAACCATTGCCACTCCTGATTGACTGACCAGGCTGTTCCATATTAGTATAGTCCTGAAAAAGAAATACACATAACTACGTGGTAAAAAATGTAGGAAATCAGTGTGCTATTCGGGCGGCGACCGCCGATATATATAAATCGCTATGTTAACTCAAGGTCCTGTACAGGACTCTCTGCCAAAGGCTATTATTTTTTTTCCAAAGACACCGTATATTATGTGTTCTAAACAGTACCAAAATTTACCTTTTCCTTACAGATTCAAAAACCGACGTACGATGACGATAATCGGTTTTTTTTTTCAATGTAGGGCTACGTACGTCATTTTTTTACTGACTGGGTCCCCCGAAGCAAAATAATAAACCCTTCAATTCCGTGACGTCATCAAATATTTATTTTTTCCAAAAATTGGAATGTTATTCCCTAATAAAAATCCTTTTTAGATTCAACATCTGTATACTTGTTCTTTAATAATTAATATTAATTGTCCCCGCATGAATGTGAAAAAAGATGGGTCAGAAGTCTACAAACTTGAAAACATAGTCAGCCGCCTAAATACCCTTACCGTGGGCTGAATGGACTGACTGGTTGTGTTGTTGAACGACTTCTCTGTGATTTGATATCTTTCTTGAATGTTCATCCAGTGATGAGACCAATAGGTACACTTTCGTTGACCTTGCTGTCCGGGTGCCACAGTTGCTTTGTATATGACATGTTGCCAAGCAAGTTTCCACGAAGGGGGCATCATTTTCTTTCTGCAGTTGCACGTTTTTGGCGTTTTTTCCTGTCTTTCTGATTCAGAAACATGCGCATTATGCGATTTGATTATAGCGCATATTCTGGTGCAACTCTAAATAGCTTTGATTGTGTTGCTGTTAAATTCTTATGGAGCCGGCTCCCCGTGGGAAAATGGCTAGCAACTAGTTGAGAAAGGTACGGCCATGGTTGGATTTCACGTGTTACTATAGGGTGGGTGACCACGTGGACACCTCTGGAACGGTTCTTTTCTTCTTGGTTTGTACGGTCGTGCTTCCATGTATCGATGCCGTCATTGAAACACTTGCCTTAAGCGCATCGTTGTATGTTTCAGGAGTTACTGTCGAAGATTTCCTGGTTGGATGATAAGCTTGAATCTCTTATGAGTGGGTGGGTACGCTCTTGCTGTTGATTTGGTATTATGTAGATGGGTGTTTCGCCACGGCTTCCGGTATGGTCTATGCTGCCCGGACACTAGGTCCAACGTGACATCTAGGTAATTGACTGTTTTTAAATTGTCTGCGCAGTTTGTTAAGACCAAACGATTGGAAGATCTTTGTTATTGTCTTTCCCCTTATCCGGTCTGCTTGGCGTGCCGCTGCATCTTCTTAGGACGCCCAAACCGTCGTCCTACGCCCGTATAATCCTACGCTTCAATGTGATCTTGGCCTTCTAAGTGTTTAAAATAAAAAGTCCACAAGTTCGCACACCTCCGCTCAGTAGAACGAGCCCAGTGCAACGTCGAACGCGTTCGACGTGTCCCTCTTTACCCACGGTTTTCCATGGCATCGAACAGCAAAGTTTTTCTTGCGTACAGTATTGTATATATTCCAAGTTTGATAGGCGTTGTATATTCCTGGCCCATTTAGAGTTTCTTCAAGCAGTTTCTCTGTTATCGAAGGTATAATAATCGACGATTTGTCGAATACAAGGAATGAGAGGGTGTTGTTGTCTTATAGGCCAATTAAACCATTTGAGAACAGATTGTGTGCTTGTCCACTGGTTGACATTGATTTTGCTTCTTATTTCATTGTTTATTCTGTTCTTCCACGGGGAAGCAGGCTCCATAAGATATTTAACAGCAACACAATCAAAGCTAGTTATAGTTGCACCAGAGATATGGGCGCTATAATCAAATCGCATAATGCGCATGTTCTGAATCAGAAAGAGCAGGAAAAAAAAAAACGCAAAAAACTCAAAATGGAAAAATGGAAAATGGAATGCCCCCTTCGTGGAAACTGCTTGGCAACAAATGTCATATACAAAGCAACTGTGCAACCGGAAGCAAGTCAACAGAAAGTGTACATTGGTCTCACTGGAGGAACATTCAAAGAAAGATATGCAAATCACAAGAAGTCGTTCAACCATGAGAAATATAGCAAAGAGACAGAGCTCTCGAAATTCATATGGAAACTGAAAAAAGCTAAAACCAAATTTTCACTCAAATTTGATGTGATCAGAACTCAAAACAAAAAACGAAAAGAAATTCAGGCCAATGCAATCTATGCCGGAAGAAAAAATCGAAATACTCAAGGTGAAAGAGCCACCACTTAACAAAAGAAGTGAGCTTGTGTCAAAGTGCAGACATCATGATAAACCATCAGAGCGGGTCAAGAAAAAGTAATGCTGGGTAGGACCATAACATTGACTTCAGTGTGCCTGATGATCGCCAAGCAATGAGGATGCATGGCGTGAAACCAGTGGTAGCACCATATATTTAATGTAGTAGTGTTATATTGCTTATCTACTATAGCTCTACCTAACGGTATTGAGCACTCTTCTGTATCTCTGATCAGACTATATTATTGTGATAGATTAGATATTATATTATCTAATATAGACAAATTTGTATCAGTTTGAATTACTGTAGAAGTCCTATGCACAAAATGGTACATTGTAAGTACTAATATCAGAATGTTTTGCAAATATTGTTATGCGAATAATTTAATGCGCAAAAAGTTTTGCAAATATTGTTATGCGAATAATTTAATGCGCAAAAAGTTTTGCAAATATTGTTATGCGAATAATTTAATGCGCAAAAAGTTTTGCAAATATTGTTATGCGAATTATTTAATGGCGCATAAAGTTTTGCAAATATTGTTATGCGAATAATTTAAAGCGAATATTGTTATGCAAATAATTTAATGCAGTAAAGTTTTGCAAATATTGTTATGCGGATATTTCAATGTTGCTATGTTCATGTGAAGAAGCTTATGCGCATGTCAAATGTGCTAAAATGCGAATAAGTTATGCGGTGGAGGCACTTCAAATAAAACAATGCAGTAAAACAGAGAGAATTTTTTGACCGCATTTAATGCCAGAAATGCGTTCCATAAATGTCATGCTCGCTTATTAGTCATAGCACTTTACTCACTTTTATAAGTGCCTTTCCATAAGATCAAAGTGATTTACATTTATTTTGCTGCCCCTAGGAAATCATCACAGAATTATTTGAGTTCATCTAGCCGACCACCTCGGCCGCCGTTTAGGCGCTCAAACCTATCCACTCGATCATGATATTCCCCTAACATCCCCCAGATTTTGTTTGGGTCGACGAGGCAATGAGATTAAGTATCTTGTCCAGGGACACAAACATGTTGACCACAGTGGGGATCGAACTCACGATTTTAACGGTCTAATGGTCACAAGACCAGCGCTTTTCCACTGGACCACACATGCTCAGAGAGTGTGTCAGAGAGTGTTAGATGGAAGAGGAATGTCAGAGGAGTGGGCAAGGGGGTTCAATTTTTAAAGGGAAAAGGGGAATGCAATGGTTTGTGGTGCATATAGGGGTGTAAAATAATTGCGGCATGCAACTTTGGTTGTGGGGAGGGTAGTAGAGAATAGAATTCGGAGAATATTGGAAATGAATGAGATTTGGTTTTTATACTAGGAAAAGGAATGACAGATGGCAGTATTAATTTTGAGGAGGTTGCAAGAGGAATATTGAGCTAAAGAGAAGGAATTGGTTGTGGATTTGGAGAAAACATTTGATAGTTCTGAGGAAAGCGATGGAGTGGTCGATGAGGAGAAGAGGTATGCCGGATGTAATGGTTAGAGTGATGATGAGTTTGTACGAAGGAGCAAATACAATGGTTATTGTGGTCTGAGTTGTCCGAGGTGAAGGTGGGTGTGCATCAACGTTCTGTATTGTCGCCGTTGATATTTGCAAAACTTTTGTGATTGATGTGGTTACAGAGAGTACAAAAGAAGAATTGATCAGCAAGATATTATATGCTTCTGACTTGGTCTTGAGTGAGTGGAGGGACCGAAGGAAAAGTTTTGGAAATGGAAGAAGGCTTTTGAGAAGGGTGTGAAGGTAAATCTTGGGAAGACAAAAGTTATAGTGATCGGGGTGCGCGGGAGTGTCAGTGAGTAAGATAGGCTCATATGGTGTGTGCAGAAAGATGGAAGGATCAAATTCAGTGTGGTGTGAGAAATACGGGAAATAGGTTCATGAGAGATCCACACAGAGAAGAGTGTGACCCCAAGCTTGGCTAAAGATATTTTGTGATACAAACCGTGCAAGAAAGATCTGGAGATGGTGAAACAGGTGGAAAAAGTTTGATGGTGATGATGTGGAATCGGTGGGGGACAAGGGTAAATGTAAAGGTGGATGCTAGGTGGATGTGACAGCTAGAGTAAGGTTTTGGGTGGGGGGTGATGTTTTAAGGAATGTGGAGGAGTTCAAGATAAGGAAATGGTGTATACGAGTTGTGTGAAATCAGTAATGCTGTATGGGAGTTGAGACATGGTGTCTGCGCGAAACTGAGATGGGGATTTTGAAAAGGACAGAGAGAGAGAGGAGAGATAGAGATGTGAGAGTGATGTGAGGTTAAAGTTGATGAATAGGAAGAAGACTGAGGAGTGAGTAACTTGATGCAGAAGTTGGGTTTGGAAGAAGCGATGACCGTTTGGCGAACGGCGAATGTTCGTATGGGCCATATTGCTTAGGAATGATGACGAGCATGTTTTAAAAAGGGTCTTGAGTTCAATGGACACTGAACAGTTCGAGGAGGAGGGGATGCCAAAGACGACATGGAAGCAAGTGGCTGAGATAAGGAGTGTTGGGCTGAGGCAAAGTGGAAGGAGGGTAAGGATTGCGATAATGAGTGTGGGGTCAATCTGACCATCCCCTGTTCACGGAGATAAAACCAGATTTAAAAAGTGCAGTATTACAATGTAATAGTCTAAGCATTAGGAAAGGGGAACAAGAAAAGTCGCAAATTCGGGTGGGACCTCGAACCCAGGGCCCCTCGGACCCAGTCCCATGACCCGGTCTAGCACGCTACTGGGCGGGGTCGCTGGCCCGGCTAGCGATTTCGTTTCGTGCCCATATGAGTCTTGGTTTTTGAATTACTTCAGCGCTACTTTCTGGACTGAGTGCATTTTCCTCAGCGATACCGGTTCATGGAACTGGGGCCCGAGGAGCCCTGGTTTCGAGTCCCACCCGAATTTACTACTTTTCTTGTTCCCCTCTTCGCTACTGCTGTACTAACGAACCATTGCACTCTCAACTTTTAAATGGCGGAATGATGGATGCGAGTGAGTGCATCTCTTCATTGCTATATGATAGGCCTATTTTGAGGTCACACAGTTGTGGTCAAAGAGAGAAACGTTGAATTCGGGCTAATACATGAACTCTAGGTTTGGGTCAACTATTAGCCTACATCTCTGTAATGTGCAAACTCCTTTTATAATATATTCAACCGAAGTGATACTAAATAAATAAATGTCCCATCCTGATAACAATTGAACACTGTCACACTTAGTACAGGAACCTTTACGTCGGACGGCGGGGTCGGTTTTTTTTGACTTTGGTCGTCGGCATCGTAAATGTGAAATGCAAAGATTGATAATGACTCCGTCTGACATGCCCGAAATTTCAGTATGACTCGTTGTACTAGTACACTACTATGTGTATTAAACTTTACATGTTTATATAATACTTTTCACAGTGTTACAGTAGGCCTACATAATTAATCATGCATAAATTTAGGTGTAGCATAAAATGTAGAAATAATGTACATCCAGTGTTCAAAATTAAATTTCCTTTCATTAGAGACCAAACACGATATATTAATGTTTGAGGTCAATGACCTTTACACCCCCCGAAATTATGAACTTTCCCACCCCAAACCAAGCTCACTTTTTGGTAAATGTTGACCCCATACCTACCAGATTCTTGGAGATTTTGGCGCGAAATCATGCTCCAGGAGAGATATTTCAACTCGTCTCATAGGGGCGCTAGTCATTATTATGTGTGCGCAGTGCGTAACCAGCTTTTTTTTTGCAGGGGGGCAGAGGGGGGGCCGGGCAGAGGAGGGGGGGGAGGGCACATATATTTAGGGGGGCAAGCATATATTACAATTTGTTAGTATAGTATATGGCCTATGATAATCACTAATTTTTCAGGGGGGCAAGATTCCCCACAGGGGGGCAGCCTGCCCCATGCCCCCCTCTTGTCCACCACTGTGTTGCCGCTTATTCGTTAATGTTTTTGGAAGTATTACAAAAGAACGATTCCTGCCTAGTCCATAAGCCAGTTCTGTACGGGCCTAAAATTCGAGTTTGTGCACCCACCTGGTGATTAATTTTCCAATATAATCACCTTGAAGGGGTGTCCCCTGACTAGGATTAGGTACGTTTCCGCCCGAAAAGTTGACACAAAATAGCGCCGTACGCCTATTCAAAAGGCCACCATGTTTTATGAAAAACACACTATTGTATTTCATATGAGATAGGAATTTATCCAGGACTAAACGAAAAATAAGTTTTCGTTACCTACTGAAGGGCTTTAAAACATTTAAGTGTCCAAGAGGGCCGCCGGTAGGGCATGTTTTGTCAAATGTTCTAAAATTGCCAAATAGATGGGGTAAGAATGCGAGTAATATTGTTGATGAGCACCAAAAAGAGATTTAATGACATGTGTGCATGCGGAATGATCATAAACTATGATGGCGGTGGTAGTACCCGTTCCGGGGGACTAAACAAGAAGAAAGCGCCCCTGCAAATCTTTTTCGACATAATAGAACCATAACGAAAAACTATGATAAATGGTTCCGCAATTTTCTCTCGTATTCTGGATAATTGCAGACCACCCAACACTAGTTGACGCTGGGAAGGAAGTGATCTAGGCAATTAGTAGTAGAGAGCGAGAAGGAGCCTTGGTGGTACAAGTCGAAACAAAGATAGCACGTGATGTGCTCGCGAAAGATCTTAGGGTACCATATTTAAATTTTACATACGAAATTAGACATTTTTCACCTTCTTCATAAGCATATTTTTTTTTTACTGGGAAAGGAACAACTATGACGTCACTGAGTAGCCCTTAAATACAGTCCACACCATTTACATTTTTATATTTTATTGTATCAGGTTGATATGAGCGGTTGTTTTCCTATGAAAACTATTTATGACTCAGATTAAACAACGTTATATGGCCCAAATTGTAACCAGCTATAGTAACGGCACTCTCAGGGACAAGTCGATACCCCACTTTAATATTTTTTACATCTTGGAAATGATTTAGGGTCATTATTAGAAAGTGTTGTTTATAACTCGAAAAGAGGGTAGGGGGCTGCTTTTTCCTGATTTCGTACCCTAGACCGGATATAATGCCCCTCCATCATTTAAAAAAAACAGGCCTGTACGTAAAATCTAAATGCCATAATTCTTTTGGAGCTCCCAAAATACCATCCCAGGTCCTTATTTCAATTCAACAATGTGCCATTTTAAGTTCATTTAGCAAAATAATGCTCCTTAGCGGCGGCCATTCTTGGACGCCTAGATATTTAAGACCCCCTTCAGGTAGTTCAAAACTTGGTTTCGTATAGTCGTGGATAAAATTTTCTATCTTAATGAAATTATAATGCGGTTTCACATAAACAATGGGGCCATTTGTGAAATGGGCAAGACACGCTACGTGCAGCTTTTCGGGGCTGAAACATACCTAAGCCTAGTCAGGGATATCCCCTTTGGAAAATTAATCACTATTGGGTGCACGAACGAAAATATGGAATGACGGCAGCTTATGTGACTACTCCGGCTCGGATTGCGTGGCGTGTGTCTGTGGGCGCTCTTCTTGTTATCTACAGGTCGTGGTCGAATCCCCTGCCAGGAACAAAATTTAGTTTATGATTTTATTTTGTATTTTAGAGTTGGAAATTGGAATCATAAAAACCTTGAAGTAGAACAATATTGATAGCTGCCTTAGGAGATAAGAAACTGGTCAGGTCCTGGAGCATGATTTCGGTTCGGCGTTCGGTCCAGAATCTCCGACGTGCGATACTATAGGTAATTTTGCATACTTACCTGCATCTCTGCTCTTATATACATAAAGTGTGAGGCGCGTATGGCAAGCTCAATGTATAGTAATTTCGATAACCTGTTTATCGCCGATAAACAACTGTTTTTCGAGTGAAAAACAATTGTTTTTCGCGCTAACATTGTTTATTTTTTCGGCGCAAAACATTGTTTTTCATTGATAACTGTTTTTATCGATAAGTAGGGTTTATCAAATCCGAAAAAAATGATTTGTTCGAGACTGAAAAAAACGTGTTTTTTCGATAAACCGGGTTTATCGATAACATGTTTTTCGAAAAACAATGTTTTTCACAAAAACCGATACCACTGTGTGTTTATTGATAAACAGGGTTATGAAATTGAAAAACATTGTTTTTTTCGACTGATAAACTGTGTTTTTTCGACAAACAGGGTTTATCGATACACTGTGTTTTTTCTTCATTGTGGTAGTTTTTTACAAGAGTTACTAATGTTACGAATTGTCCCTATAACGGAATAAACTGTAATCTAGTATTGAGGTTTATTCCGTAAAAGAGTAAAAAGAGGATTTTTCTAGTTTAGTAACTTATGAGGATCTAGTTTTATCATTTTGATAAACTCTGTTTATCGAAAACGCGTTTATCGAAAACATTGTTTTTTCGAAAAATCAAAGTTTATCGATAAACATTGTTTTCCTTCATGGTGGAGTAGTTTTACAGAGTTTTACTATGTTAGGCGATTGTCCTATCACGGAATAAACTGTAATCTAGTATTAGAGGTTTATTCCGTAAAAGAGTAGAAAAGGATTTTTTCTAGTTAGTAACTATATAGGATATAGTTTAATCAATTGTAAACTCTGTTTATTCGAAAAACAGAGTTTATCGAAAACATTGTTTTTTCGAAAAACAACGTTTTTATCGAGGGAAAACATAGTTTATCGTAAAACTTGGTTTATAAACTTTGTTTTCGGGGGGCATTTGTGTAATAAAATTGGAATTGATTCGCCCAAATTTAATATGGTCGAGCCCTATGAGTTGCCAAAAATATTGGGCGAGACGCAGCGTCGAGCCCACTATTTTAAACTCATAGCGAGACCATAAATATTGGGCCACATTAGCAATTTTATCCTTATCAATCAGCGTAAGCGACATCCGATGTTATCGTGTATCGGACACCTCAAAGCAATGGATAATAATTCCAAATGTGGATGCGTGAAACAATGGACTTCCGAATGCACCCAAATAAGTATTTCCACCGACTAAAAAAATATAACCCTAACCAAGTATTTTTGTTCTGTTTTTCACCAAACAGATCTTTTAGTCAGTTTTTGCTACCTAAACAAGTAAGAAATGCATTGTGTTGATATAATATCCTTATTATCTGACTTTGCTCGTGTTGCTTTACTTCCAATTACAATAATTTTGATATTTTGATCCTCTTACATCAAATAACGGGGTTACGAAAAACATACCCTTTTTTTTCCATATTATGCAGTTTTTGACATCCTAATCATTACTCAGCGTACATCGCCTTTTTTGGAAAAAAGAGACCCTTTTAACGCGTTTTCTTGTTCAACCAATCATATCCACCTTTGAATCAGTGCCCCCCCCCCCCCCCGGGCAGCGATGATGATAATGAGACCCACCAATTTTCAGGAACGCGAGAACCATCGGTGTCATAGAAATCACGTTTAATTCCTAATAATCCCATTTGACTTCCGTTGACCTTGAATGACCCCCGATTACCTTTATCCATTAACCAATACACACTCGGTCTTCAGAAGGTCAAGGGCAACCCACCAACCACGTTTTCAGGAAACGTGCGAACCATCAGTCTCGGAAAAAGACAGCGTTCAGACAGACAGACACAAGTGGCCCAGACACACCCCAGACCACCGATATTAATCTAATAGATTATATCATGAATATCACATTTCAACATGTTTTTGTTACATTATGGTGGTGAGTGGTAAACGGCATGATACGTGTACAAATCATTAATATCATTCAACATTCATAAATATCATATACATGAAATTGCGTTATTGATACACTTCTTCTTCTTATCGTGTCCAAACATGTGGTTCTCAAATATGATTCAACCAGAGATGAGGTAACAAGAAAAACTTCTGTCTGCTTCAAACTAATTCCGCAGGCCTTGTTTGTGCTTGTTGCTCCGCATGGGCAGGACCAAGAGATGTTCCATGTCTGTGGTGCTGTTCCAACAAACCCACAAGAGCAGAGTGTCCTTCTCTGCTTCCATATAGCCCACCCACCCCACCCACCCAAACTTCTGCAATGAAACCTTAGATCGGCCAAATCTCTGGTTCTAAAATCTTTAAGGCAATCGCATTCAGAACCCATGAGGAGTCAGCTACATGTTGGGAGAGGCCTGCGCAAGGTTCAATGCCGATAGATGTTACTTTGTTGCTAGGCAATTCTTTCTTTTCTTTCACAAGGCGACTCGCTGACCTCCTAGATACTGTTTCAAGAGGTTGGGTTGTGCTTAAGAAACTCTCTCTGGATTGTAAGGCGGTTCGCAGCAATGTATCTTTCCAGACATGGGTGCTTCACATTAGATCTTGGCAGCTTACGCTCTTGCCATGCTCTCTAATACCTAAGACAGATGTCTGTGGAGCCATTCCTGCTAGGATGTCAAGTTTTCCCGTTGGTGTTGGACGAATGAAGACATCCTGTGATAAGCCAGGCAGAGGCATTTAACGCGCTGAATCAAGCTTCTTGACATGGTTGATCTTTCCCATACAGACAGGGCAAGCATACTCTGACATGAGTAGCACAGGGTAAGCGCCGTCATCCTTAGGGATATGTGGGCGCGCCCCCCATCTTGTTGCCAGTGAGTCTGGTTTAAGTGTTATTTTCGGCGTGAACATCGTACTCGCGTCTCTCGATGTGGGTCTTTATAAGAGAGAGTGCGGCTCCACGAGTAACCACCCCTCCTTAGGTAGACGGGATCCAGACCAGAGTAACTTTAAGCTGACATTTGGCTTCGCGTTTGCGTAGATGGAAATCACACTCCTGTGTCTTGGATGGATATTTGCACGTAGGCTGTTTTCCTCGTAATAAGGAGTGATGTCTTTGAATAGGTTCATCCAGGTTTAAGTACACATTTAAAAATCATTTAATCAAGGAGTGGAGTTATCATCATCCAAAACTTTGGAGTCTCTCTTCAACCAACTGTGAAGTCTGCATGCATCTTGTGCACTAATCCCAGATTGTCTGCATAGATAAACAACAGGTTTTCCTGCACTCTTATGGTTGGTATAGATGCTAAACAGCTAGAGAGGTGCGGCCCACTCCTTGTGGTAGTCCATTAGAGTTGAGCTTTTAAAGTTTTACATGGACGGGTGCGTGTTTTTCCTCTAACCTGCACCGGTTTCTATTTTACTAATTATATTGATAAAAAGACGTGGACACTTCTTGGACACTTCTCTGGTGCCTATTTTCATTAAAATGGCAAAATTTTCACAATTCACCTGATAATTTCACTTAAAAACAAATAACCACTTTGGCATAGCATTCACATCAAATAATATTCAAATGGCAAAAGAAAGGCCCACACAGGAGAAAATCTTTTAAAACTTTGAACATCAACAATAATATAGGGTTTATCTCCAAGTTATTTTCGCACTTGTTTTAATTATTTAAATACAAAGACAATGGATTTTCGTCCTATAAAATGTGAATCGCGAGAACGCAAAACCGCTTTAACTTTTGTCAGTACCTGATGTTCATTTTTGGTGTCATTGTATTTCAACTGTGTGCGGTGATATTCGTCATCCTTTGACAAATTCGTCCCCCGTGGCGATGACTACTGCATAGAAAAAGCAATTTTAGCCTTTTATAATTGATTTAAGAATCTATGTATTACATTTCGGCGTTTAAATCATGAATGAAATCAAATGTTTATTATGATTGGTTACTCCCTTATGGCCATGTCCAATTAATAGTGCATGTAAAAAGCAGATCCTTCGTCTAAGAAAAGGTGCGGAGTGGGTTTCATACTGCTTATTTCAATAATCGTTCTAATCTATGTGTGGTGGGGGTGGTCATATAGGGTAATTCCGCATTGATTCAACGTGTTTTAGCCAAAAATAGTTCAAAATCATAAAAATTCAAAAGTTAAACAGTTTCACACCAAAAGATAAACATACATATTTTTTCAAGATTCAAGATTCATTTTCTTTTATATCGAATTGACAATGTTATATATGTCCTTATTTAACAAATTGGTAAAATTCACTTATTTGCGTAATTTTCAGGCGAAAAGACTCAAAAAAGATAAGGCAGGAATTAACACGATTTGAAGATACATTGGAGGAAAAAACATTTCAGAACCATCCCCCAAAAGAACCATATGTAATGTTAATAAAATAGGCCTACACACACGTGACTAAATTGAAAGAGACGATAATGAATATCAATGAAAAATGACGAATTTGCTTTTTTAATACGCCGGTCTTGATATTGACGGACGAATTCGACGAGCAATTGGACGAAAATCAATGACACAAAGTTGAAATACAATGACACAAAAATTAATATCAGGTACCGAAAAATTAAATTGGATTTGTGTTTCTCGCGATTCACATTTTTAGGACGAATTCCAATTGTCTGTTTTATTAAAATCAATTAAACAAGTGCGAAATTAAGTGGGAAAACCTATAGTAATTTTGTCAAACTAGGAGGACTGTTTTACATTTCAAATTAATGGTTCTGAAAGCACCCTATAGCGATATCACCTAAAAACAAAATTTACTTACCTAAATGTTTACCTCATCAAACTTGCCAGTAATTTATTGATTAACAACAGACCGACTCAGAATAATATTATTAATAATCCATTTAATTGTGCAGTATGTTCCTGGCTCACTAGATGAATGGACGGTGTTGTGCAGCACTGGCTCATCAGCATTGGCTACATTGATATGGATCAGTCTCTTCCAATATTCTGTATTACTGCTCTTACACAGCAAGATTCTCACTCGTGTGGCAGCCCATACAGCAGCTACACGTTGTCTACCAAGGTACTTGGCAGCTACTGCACAGTACACATTGGACTGGTTGCAATGTAGTAGCTGCTACATAAGGCTTCCAGAGGATAAAGAACAGAGAGAGAAAAAAAAACACAAAACAAAAGATTCACATAATCAACAATAACTCCGCCGACGTGCACCTTACGCCTACATTTCGAAAGCGCCACACAAGAAACATGAATGCCAATGATTTGGCATCAATGATTATTATTAACACTTAAAGGGGTATGCAGCGATAATGTGACAAAAAAAATTGGAAATGCATGTTTTCGCTTATAAATCAGGGATGAGTATGTACAATTCCATATAACAACTTTAATGTAGGAAAAAACACACCGAATTGTGAAAAAATTAAGTATTTGAGGAAATTTGTCATACCGTCTCCCAAAAGATAGACATACAGTGATGGTGTCTCAAAATCTACACTAACAGCTGATTGTGGTTCACACCAGTACAGAATAAACAGAGATCCATAATGTTTGTATTTGAGGTCAAATTGTACAGATCATGGTGCACAATATCATGCTTAAAAATCTCGGATATTCACAAGGAAATGCTTTTTTGATCTCAAGTAGGAATTTTAATACGCACGTCTAGAAATTATAGAATTATATAAAAAGTATTGCCTTGCCTTTAATATGCGGATTTCAAGCCAGCCACTTGCAGGTTATGTTAGCACACCCATGCAAGTTATAAAATACCAAAATATGAATTTTGATGATTTTTTCGATGTTTCGGATCAACAATCGCTGCTTATCACTTTAAGAGGTGCTAATCCCACAATTCAATTAATAACTAACACCAACACCCACTATGAGTTACAATATGCTCATCATCCAAGGACACAGTTCAGTGGGTTGTACATACTAGTACATTGACATGAACTGACCTTGTATGATCTGGGTATCATATATCATACCCCAAAACCAGGGGGTGTATTTTGTAAATACATTGGTGAATGAAAGCTAAGGGAATTGAGATTTTACTAATATTAAAACACACTAAAATAAACCCATATACTGCTATCACCTCCACTTGTAAATAATTTAGAAATTTTGCATCATTTCAAATTTGCTTAAAATAAATTGCATCACATATAGTCCTCCTATAATAACTGCTAATACATGCGCCCCCCCCCACCAAAAAAATTTTTTGAAGTTTTGAACAAAGGCATGTTACTACTTGTTCTTTGGTTGTAGGTCACATAGGACTGTTTGCTAAGTTCAGAAATATTCATGACCTAATCAATCAGACCGTAGTCAATAGCAGCCAGGTTGGTGGACAAGATAGATGCATCCTAACTACAATACATTCACCTGTCAATGATCCCCTGTGCCAATCGACATGTTCCAATGGATCGATTGACAACTATATTGTAGTCCTGGAATTTATGCCTCTTGTCCCCAACATCTCTGGTGCTGACAATCATACTGAATACGGTCTATAGTTTTTCCCACTATGAACCCAACAATCAAGTACCCCGCAGGCCCCTTTTACAAAAATAAGCTGTTTGGCGTACAAGAGTGGCATTGAAGAACATATTTCAAATACAATTTGAGTGCAATCATATCTAATTGCCCATTTTCAAGTAAAGGCAAACAACTTTTACTTGATTAAATTGATTAGCTCCAATTCCAATGCTGTCCAATTTAGAAAATACAAGTAGTGTGTTGATCATACATGCCTAATTCCATCTATTAAGTGTGTTAAAAAGCCATGTTTAGTAGTTATTCCCATGGAAACATTCAGGTTATTATTTACGCACCGTCCATTTGTAAAAAAAGGAAAATGAAGTACGTGCCACATTTGTGATTACAAGCGTCTCAATTTGGTAAATGGGTCCTGCAGGTTAACTGATTGCTGTGGTCCTAATCTAAAAAATATTGATCTACTTTTATGAACTTTCACCGGGACATTAGCTAACAGTCCTAACTTACATTACAACAAAGAAACAATACCTAACAGTTCATGGCTTTTGTTCAAAACTTAATGGCACAGGCAACACAAGGTTGCCATTTTTTTGGGGGGACACACTGTACAGCTGATATGATAATCCCCATGCCCCTGTCAGACATATATAATCCACCATGCCCCTGTCAGACATATATATTGCAGAAATCAAGTATTATAACAGCAAATGCTTTTTCAAATCTTAAAACATGCCAGTTGAACATGAATGGTAACATTGGTAAAAGACCATCATGAGCAGTCAAATAAATAATTCTG
The DNA here is from genome assembly GCA_023653785.1 of Ophioderma brevispina. NCBI lineage: Eukaryota > Metazoa > Echinodermata > Ophiuroidea > Amphilepidida > Ophiodermatidae > Ophioderma > Ophioderma brevispina. The sequence goes on along the minus strand of JAMKCH010077298.1, from coordinate 2,376 downwards.
GAATTTCACAAAATGTAACTTCCAAATATTTTTCAAATAGGTAGAAATGATTTTAAGCATGAGTTTATTTCATGTTTCATATTTTTCGGTGCTACAATCGCTTTTTAATCACACCACGAGTGTACCTTCCACTTGGCTGTAGTGAAGTGTAGAATCAGATTGTGGAACAAGTTCTGTCACAAGAAACTTTTTGCAAAAGCAACTAGCCATATTACCTACCTGGTCGTTCTTAGTGGAAAGCAATGCCCCTGTGGGTTGTAGAAGAATTAAATAACCAACTGATTATTTTGGTTCCACATATACAAAAATTACATACAAGGTAGAACATAGATAAAAAAAATGAGTATAAATACATCTATCCATCTAGCAGCAGCGATTGGCGATGCTCTTTCAACAATATAGCACCAAATTGTCCCTGTAGGTCATTTGAAAATGGGGATGTCAGATGGATCCTGCTGGATGCTCAAGCAATCGCATCAATGCTTAATTAAAGGGGCAACGGCCCCTATTTGGGGAAAACCTCCAAAACATGACATCCAAGACTACTTGATCAGTTGCCCCACAATAACATGACCATCAAATCGTGCCGATGATGGCGACAGAGGAATTGGGACATCTCCATATATTCAAGTCTGTTTTGTACTTAGATAAGGAGGCCTGATGTTGATGCCAATGCAACATGCAATAATTACAATTACAATAAATGTAAAACTAATTTTAATACATCAACTGCAATGTGATCTTAGTTTATGATGACCATTAAAGATTCATCATTGATAAAAGGCATTCACCCAAAACCCCACCTGTAAGTTTCGCACCGATATTCAACCCGTTTTGATGTGAGAACTAAAAATGGATGAATTCCGTAGAGTACGGGTAAGAGTTAATATTGGATCGACCCTACAAAAATCAAACAAAAAATCCTTAACCCTCGTCTACCTGAGCCATTTTTTGCAAAACTACCAAAGGGGGGTGGTACACCCACCCCCCCCACCGTGATTTTCGTACTGAACACCCGATTCATGTAATTTGGTACACAAAAGGATGTTTAGATTTCTTCTTTCAAATTGGTACCAAAATAAGTACAACTCCCTATTAATGAGGTACCATGACGTATATGTTGAGGAAAAGGTACAGAAATACTGAATTAGGGGGAAAAATGATATGCGCCATTTTTAGCGACTCAAACACCTTATTATAGCTCTAAAGTGATGTCCTTATATAAAAACTAGGTCATTCACATCAAGTAGAGTCAAAAAACCGCATGAAATCTGATTTCCTAAACTTTTTGTCGAAAAAAGTGAATTTTCACTGGGGGTCTATGGAAATGGATTTTGCCGACATGCGAACTTATGCCGTCATTGTGATGTAATGCTGGGCATGTCGTACCATTTTTGTATAATGGAAAAGAGAGGACCATAAGCTATCCTATGGTACCAAAATCAAGTGTCTGTGATGTTCCTGTGTGGTATTAGGAATGTTGGATTCTCTTCGGAGGGGTGGTGGTTGCCACCCCCTCCATCCTTGAGGATCACCCTGTATCTTAATTATACCCCAGTGGATGTTGTTTTGGATGAAAAGGAGCGGAAAAATTCAAATTGACAATTAAATTAAATAATTTGGCACCAAAAAAGGGGGTTTTAGCAAGCCGCGGGAAAAAACCTGAATGGGGGTGGTAACCACCCCCCCCCACCCCCCCCCCCGATTAAGTAGACAAGGTTAAGCCCTAAGATTTCACAGGGTAAAGCCATTATTCAGTGTTATTATTTCCAAACATTGTGTTATAAGCGATATTGTAATACATGCATTGTTATTACGACAGCACATCACCTGATGCCTTTGTTTCATACAGGACCTAGAAAGAAATTTTAACTACTATTTCTCCAGATATATAGACAAGGTTAGGTTGAATGATTATGAATCTTTCTCCTGGAGATGACCCTAGTGCTCATGCCTAGAATGTATGAGGAATGTCTTTTTTATGAAAATTTACAGGTCTTGTGTGAAAAATGTTCTAGAGAATAGGATTCGGAAGATCGTGGAAGTGGAAGAGCATGCCAATGGGTTTATGCAGGGAAGGGGAGATAGATGCAGTGTTTATTTTAAGGAGGTTGCAAGGGAAGACGCTGTATATGTGTTTGTAGCTTGGAGAAGGCATTTGATAGGGCACCAAGGAAAGTGATGGATTGGGCGATGAGGAAGAGATACCAGAAGTAGTGGTTAGAAGTGGTATGAGGAGCCAAAAACGAGAGTTAGAGTGGGGTATGATTGTACGAGGAGTTTGAGTGAAGGTGGGTGACAGGGGGGGTCTTAGACAACGCCTATACGGAGGACTGTGCCGCTCTGGATGGGTCGCAAATCAGCCGCCGGTATAAC
>JAMKCH010077297.1:0-13759 GCA_023653785.1 Ophioderma brevispina | reverse complement strand
AGAAGCTCTGTGTTTACATATTCCACTCGTACTTTCGTATTACCTTCGCCACATGATGCCCTACTTCTAAAGATAATTTCTAGTATGTAATTACAAGTTTTCATTCAGTGGATAGATCCAGCTTTTTACTTGTTTGTATAACTGTTTGTTGGGATCATTGGTAAGAATAGGCGTAACTTGGGCAGGTAACCGGACGGTAAACTTGAGTCTAGGAAGTTGTCAAGTTTGAGACTGATCTAGGCAAGGATTATCGTATCATTATGTCTAGGCAGCGGCTAGGAACGGGTCTCGGAATATCGGACTTTCACTCATTGCATGTTTCTTTTCTTGGACTTGGTAATGTCAAATTCCTGTGCAGTCTTATATTAAGTTGGTGTACCGTTCGTGACCGTTTACTCTCTAGCGTAGCTGGGTTGATACACTTGACCGATGTTACCTACCCTGCGACAAAGAAAGAAATGGAGTCTACTCAATTACCCATCCGATAATCTGGTTCGCGGCGCAATTATTATGGGGGCTGGCGTCCGGCTGCTGTTTGTCCAGTACATACAAAGTTGGGTACAAAAAACCATTTCACACAGTGTCATTACAACTCCTCCAAGATCCAAGTGAAAATCAAATAGGTAGTAGAAATTAAATGTTTTCTTATTTGAATATTGACGATAAATATAGTGTAAAAGACAATTGAATCTCTATAATAGGCTATATAAGTCACTTTCCTATTTTACAAATTTCTTTCCACATTAAATAAGATACAAAATTTAATAGTCTAAGCCTTATCATAGTTTTTTGTGAAAATTCTATATAGAGGTATTCCACTATTTGTTTATCTTTAATTGTTTCACAAAAACACATTATGTTTCTACATGTCCTAACAAATGTTCGTTGAGGAAAGGTAGGCCCTACATACTTTGTCTGACCTAAAGTATTGTTCGCTAATCCCTCCACAACTAAGAGTCCTAAGAAGATTAAAATTACTTGAAATAGGGTATAAATCACCACTGCTAGTTTGAAAGCTAAAAGTTGAAACCAAGTATGGTCCCAATCCCAGGGGCCGTGACTATACGAAAGTTTACCTCTGGAGATGAAGATATCAAGGACAACCCCTAATTCCTGAATTGGTATGAGCGTGGCGTATCTAGGATTTTCATATTGGGTGGGTCAGTGTCGCATCTCAACCGCAGAAAATGGTTAGGGTTCCAGGTGCCCGCCTTAGGGCCTCTGTTGGGGTCCATGGGGCGAAGCCCCGGCGTGGTGGTCGAGGGGGCAAAGCCCCCTGAAAATTTTGGGTTTTAATAATGCTTTTAAATTCTGTCTTTATGGCTAAGGTTTGTACGGTTTTGTAAAATTTACTTGTCGCACTCTGTCTCATATGAACTTTAAACCTATCTTGCCGACAATCGGCCTGCAAGTGCCATGGCCTGAATTTTTCAAGTGAACCGACGGGCTCAACTTAACCGACGAAATCAAGTATTGGGGGGGCCGAGGCCCCCATGCCCCCTCTGGCTCCGCCACTTGGTTGGAGCGTGCTAATTGAAAGTTATAACATTAAACTATCATTATCTATAAAACATTTGAAATTTCTGCCAAGTGATTACCAAGGCTATGGAATTGGCCTCTCTCAAGAGCAATGTAAACTTAAATTTAATTAGCAAGTATGTTATCAACATCAATTAATTTTGTCCTTGGGAGATTCCTCTCCAAACAGATTAAACAATTTTTGCAGTCTTTAATTTTCAATAGATGTGGGGGAAACTTGATGTCGTAAATGGCTAAAGTGTGAGTTCTGATAATGAGACATTGATTAAAGAGACACTGGCACATTTGAAAATAGTGCGCCCTCAGATTTTTCAAACTCGATATTTGCATGCTTGTAAAGCTTTTATATAAAAAAGCCCTCACCTGAAATGGATAAGACCAAATCGCTTCCTTATGGGAAAAGAAACGATTTTATTAATTTAAACGTCGTCGGCGCGTTAAATTCAGAGACGACGAACATGGCGTTTATCACAAGAACACGCACTCGTGTGCATGTTTTCTCACGCTATGCACACTTTCCTTGACCGGTCTAAACCTTTGTGGTTTTAAATCAGTGAGTACGAGTCAAAATATTCATGAATACACATTTGGTGATTAAAGTATGGAAAACTTAAAAGTTGGCCTACAAATTAGGGAGTCTGTATCATCATATCAATGTCCTACTGTTTTGGCGGTATGTTATTTGTATGTTAAATATATCTCTGTTCTTCCAATGCCTTAGAATATTTTGATAGCAAATTGAAGAATTTCATATTTTGTGAAAAGTGGCCAGTGCGCCTTTCAATTAATAAACATTTTTTTTAAGTTAACATTATGGGTTATTAAGAAGCCTACTAGCCCGTGGCTGTCCCCCGTTTACCGGCATCCCCCACAGGATCCTCCGAATGACCGTGGTTGTATCCTATATGGTCTAGTACACCAGAAAATGATGTACCTTTTAAAAATTGGGCTGCATAGCCCCGATGACGTCTTTTGTGACGTCATCAAATTTTGAGAAAACATATGTAAAATTTTCAATATTTATTCTGGCATATTCGGATAGCCCAGTTAATATATTTGTTATTTATCTTACCTCTTCGCAAATATTATTCGTTTAATTTATATATCATTTTAAAGAATTTCCCCATTGACTAATGTACAAACACAAAAAACTTTAACGGCGATTTTCTCAATTTCTGATTTCTTGTTTTTTGGGCAATGAAAAAAGTAGCTATTTTCTCTGACAAACATGCTCTGCAAACCATTGAACCCATTTTTAAACTTAGTTTATATGCATTAGGATGAACTGAGCAAGAATATGAATGTTTATTTCCAAAATATATATTTTGTAGGGATATGGCCGAAAAATGATGACGTCATCAGATTGGCCTTGGGGGTAAAAAAATTTGAAATATGGTTTTTACCTCTAATAGTTGCTGACCTTGCCATCTTTTAATTTCAAGCATATTGAAACCTTTAACCTACTTCAGAGATGAGTAATAAGCCAAACCTCATCCATTTTTACATTGAGTCCTCTGGTAAAAATCCCCAATGTAAAATGCCATTTTCTTAAAATTGTGATGCATTTGACAATGGTTTAGGAAGGCAAGACACCGGGTGTTTACCCCTCGAGAATTCGTTATAAAGCAACCCGATGCTATGATTTTGATACCGGTAAATAGCTATGATCTCTTCTTTCACTGATACCAAAATAAGTACCAAATAAGTACAAACATACCCTAGTGTGGCTCACAGTGACGTCATAAAGTCCGCGAGCCGCCAAAATTTAGCATTTTCCACGGAAAATTATCGAGGGAAAATCCATTTTGACGCCCAAAACAGGTAGAAATGTCCGATTTTCATGCGGTTTTCAGCACTAAATGCTGACAATTGACTAGTTCTACACAAAAAAAGACTTTTAGCATATGTGCATAATATTTACAAAAAAATGTACCAAAAATATCTTTTGATGGCAACGACCCCCTCTTACCTTCGACTTAACGGCATACCCTAACACCGGTGAAGGTGTTACCTTAGCATTGTTTTCGCTAAAATACCCAGAAAGGATGAGGGAATGAGTACCTAGAAGCTTTTAACGGACGTACCAACCGATCTAGTATAGCGTCACAATGACGCACAAAGTTGCGAGTTGGCAAAATTGTAATTTTCCACGAAATCCAAATTTTGCGCTAATTTAAAGTTAGGGATATCGGATTTGCATGCGGTTTTCAGTTCTTAATTGATGGCAATTTTACATAAACATAGAGTTTTAGAGCCATACTGTGAAGATAGTTTCAAAAATGTAGCATAAATTCATCTTAGGTAGCAACCACCACCCCTCCCCTTGGACCATTGGCGGCATACCTTAAACCCCGCGGGGCAAGGGGCACTTTCACAGTTTTTTTCGATAAAATGATGCAGATTAAGGATGAGGAAAAACAATACCTGGAAGCCTTTCTTGAAAACATTTGGCATTTAAGTGCACCGAAAGAAGGTTTACTGTGGTAACCCCCCCCCCCCGGTTAATAAGACGAAGGTTAATCACGGTCTAAGGTGATTTTCTGTAATATGTCTAAACATCGGAGTAGTATTATGCCAACAAATAATACCCAATGGTAGTAAGTTAGTACCATGTATAGCTATGGATATCTTCTTTTTATTGTTATCAAATAACTACGATCATACAACCGTTCGAGGAAATGGTATCTGATCTTAATTTTCATGTTTACACCTAAAGAATATCACAGTTTTGCAACAACCACTCAACGCCCCCCCCTTTACTCAGGATAATGATGACCTTTCACACTATTCACCATGAAACGTGGTATGGTCCGGGTTTTTTCATTAGAGAGAATTTGTTTGACAGATCCTTTAATGGCCGTCCATGCATTGAAACCAATATTACTTGATGCTTTAAAATTAAAGCATCTGATAGGTCTATCTATCTATCTATCTATCTATGCAACATGTCTGTAAGGACGTTGGCTCCTCGAACAAATTTAGACCATCTCTTCCTATTTGCGCTTCCAAATATGCCTTGTGGAAGTGTGGTGCCAACAATGATGTCATCTTCCCATCTCTGCCTTGGTGCCCCTGTCTGTTTGTGCCTGCGACAGTTTCCATAAGAGCGTTTGGGTAGGCGGATGCTGTTGCATTCTGCACAGGTGACCAAACCATGTCAGATGCGAGGCAGTGATGCGAGCTGGATCCTTTTGGTTGAAAGTGGCAGGAGGAGATTCTTGAACAGAACTCTTTCATTCGGATCTTAGCCTACAGCTGATATAAGGATTTTTCTGTAGCATCGCATCTCAAATGTTTCCAACTTCTTCATGGCATTCTTTTTGATGTCCAGGTTTCAGAGCCATACAGAAGCACTGGGGTGATAGTGAATTAACAAGTCGTAATTTGATGGAGAGTGAGTGAATGTTCTTTATCACTCCAGACTCTCTGTAATTGCCCTAGTGCTTTGATGCCATAATAATCTGCTTTTGATTTCGCCGGTGGAGTCGTTTGATGGTGTTTGCGTTACTCCCAAATACTTGAATCGGTTAACCTGCTCAAGTGGGTGAACCCATCAAGCGGATCTTTACTGGGAGCTGGTCATCTCGGGAGAATACCATAGCTTTGTTTTAGGTTATACTGATCTCCATCCCATATGTCTGGCTAGCAAGATGCACTTGCTCAATCACGGTTTGCAGATCGTCCTCTGAGTCAGCGATGAGAGCTATATAGTCAGCAAAACGAGGTCTTTTAATTTGAGCCATCCACGTTTATGCCCAAGTTTTTCCAGTTATCAAAGGCGTCTGCTAAGAGTATTCGAGAAATAGGTTTGAAGAGTGTTGATAGTCTAGCAGTTGGAAAGCAGCTGAAGTGATTCCAAGATGGGATGATGGTGATCAAATGCTTTTGCACATGCATCAGGATTATGACGTCTACTTGGAGGGAGGAAGAAAGGGGACAGAAAAAACACAAACGCTCAATTTGTCAAGGTTTCTTGAATTAGAGTGTCCTATGCAGGACTCCCAAAGACAATCTGTATTGTACAAGATCATGTTTATTTTGTTGTATGTTAAACTCCAGTTAAGCTTTCCCCAATTTGTTTCTTAAAAGTTACGAGCCTCACCAAAGATTACAATAAAATGGTTCAAATTTTACATAGAAGTATTACATTAACACATTTAACCCAAACTGGGTGAGATATAGATGTTTTTGTTTAACTTTAAGAAAGAAAAAAAAAAGGGAAAGAAACATGCAATATTACCATCTATATCCCTAAAGTCACAAGAGAAGAATCGGACATCACCGCAAATAAAAGGAGCTAGCTTATTTTTCTAGTTAGATCTAGCGCCAATTTCCACACGGGTAGGGGTCCGCTCCGTAATTTTTTCAAAAGGTGTATTTTTGCAGCTAAGGACGTAGGGATATGTAACTTATTCATTCTCAATGCCTTTATCGGCATTGGTTGAGCAGTGCCATTGGGCTGTGATCTTTCAGCCGATTCAATATCAATCTCCATGTCATTGTTGACCCTATTTCCACAATATATTCAGATGAACCAGGACAACGTCATCCTCGGTAATCAGAGGGTCAACATTGACCATCAATCCAAGACAGAGTCGTGATGATCAGTAGTTTCAGAAAGTTTAGATCGAATGTCAGATTTTTCATATTCGTAACTTGATGGATAACGTCTATGATGTGCTGGTAAAGGGAAAACCCTTACACGGAACCGAGAAATAGGAAAAGGATGTGTTGCCATTTCTCACATCACCAAGGAAGGAAAAAAAGTAGGGCCCCCACGCACTGATCTTCGGATCTTTCACAAAGATGTTATATAGTGCTTTCAGGGGTATTGGCAAAGTAAAACCAAAAGAAGCTTCAAAGTACCAGGTTTCACCAATGTAGTAGCAAGAATAGGAGATTCTTATGATTGGTTGTTGATTAGTTGTTTGATGAAATGGAGAAGTTTAATTTGCGCTATGGCAGATTACGTCTTGGTGTATGAATGCCTCTGCTTAGTATGAATATGATGGGAAGAAATGTTGCATTGAACGTGACACATTGATCCCTGTTATTAAACTGTTGAATGATTTATAGTGCTACACATTGCAAGTGGGGGTGTTTGAAAAAAAAATGCTTACATTGGTGATTTTTCTGAAGCTACTAAAATGGCCACGGCTTGGTTTTGATTGATTGACAATTGGAACCCTGTGGACCCCCGAGTATGAACTTGCCCCGGCCCAGCTTTTAGATATCTGAAAATCAGGACCAACAATGAGAGTGAATGAATTAGATGAAGATCCATGTTGGAGTCGAAGCTGCACTGATTACCAGCAATGATAATGAATGGAGGTTATGTATTTGATGTTTCGGTTTGTTTTTCATTCAAACGTAAAAATCGATCTAATTCATCCAATGTGGCCGCAATTGATGCATGCTATGTGTAAATTTGATTACATGCCATATGTTGACTCAGTAAGACGAATGAATAGTATTTTAAACGAGAGTCGGAATACCCATTCCCAATGTAAATGTTTTATGTCAATGATGGATTGCGTATTATCTACAAGGTCGAGTTTAATCAGTGCATTTCTATGCTGGGACCTTAAAAGGGACTCGCAGTTCTTTATACAGAACAAATTGGTCGGCTAGTTTTCAGCATTTGCTCTCTCACCGCATCTAGTGGAGCCATACCAGGCATTATCAAAATTGAACAACCCCCATCTTGGCATGTTTTAATTTAGAAGTAGAATTCTTTGACATACTGGTACATCAAATTTCAAGCAAAATGTTTTAAAATATTCGTTCCAATCTGGAAAGCCATTTAAAACACGAGCAGCAACGGCGGGCACGCTTGACATTTGCCCTTACAAACCTAAAAGAGACACTGAGGCAACCCTATATCATTTTGGACTTTAAATATTTTTAAAAGAGGATTCTAGTTCCAGTTAGATTGGAACCCCGGACAATATTATTATGACCATAGCTATCTTACCATAGACAAGCGAGGATGTGTCTCATTTGCAATAATAACTTCTACGGAATGAATCCATCCTGCATATTGTGATTGCTCTCAAAAATAAGGAATAGCACCGCTTGGAGCGATAGTCAAAATCTCATATTTATAATCAAAATCTTAAACGGGAAACCAAAGATATATCGTTATCTTGAAACATGGTGAGTGCTTTGTGAAAATGGTACATCTCGTTGTCACCAAATAACTCCCAAGTTTCTCTAAGAAAACGAATTTGGTTGCTGATCCAAACATGTCATGCTGGTTTTCTCCTTGAACTTCAGGTTCCTCCTGCTTCTAACCGCTTAACCGGGGATTCTAAACTCGGGACTTCTTTCTTAAATCTTCCATGGTTGTTATGGACTTACTTGTTGTGTTCATGCTGAGAATTCATATCAGGTTTGCAAGCAGTTTTAGCGAAGTACTTGAGCACTTTCATTATGTCGCGGAATAATATTAGAATTATTCTCTAATTTCTGCCGTTTTCCAAGTCTCTGCCCATAGGATATAACTGAACCAAGTATACGATTGGAGATCGGTGGCTAAAGATAGTGTGGATACTTCATCTCGAAAAATGGTGCAAAGTTTATTTCGCTTGCTATTTAATTTTCTAGAGAGAATCTTTTTGCCCAGATATACAACCGTCTACTTTTAATTGGTCTACAATGGTTGGGTAATCATCAAAATTACCTCCAACTTTTTTTCTTACGAAAAAAATCTTAACGATATAAGCATTAAAACCTTAATATGTATATCAGAATAGCCATTTCCTTTCTATTAAAGCAAACACGTGTCAAAAAAACCTGTTTGTTTGTTACATTTTGGCTCAAATTGAAAATTGGTCTATCTTCATGGATACGGGGAAAATTTGGTGTTTCTTGGGATGTGATGCGTTGTGACGTATATGATGATACCTTAATATGATATGAATGAGAAAACCCATATTAGCCAAATGATCTTCAATTCTGACCACCATTGGGTATTTTGTTAGAATGTTTAAGGAATTGGAACCAACCCGTGAGACAGCAGGTCACGGCGGCATGCTTATTTTCTTTTCACATTGAAAAACACTGGTGCAGCGCTGACCTCTCCAGTTGGTAGAAAACGTTTGCAACAACTTCGTTTTTGGGGCTCGAAAAAAAATACGTTTGTTTCCATTAACAAATTATTGAGAAATGGTTCTAAAAGTCTACTTCATAACCTCAGAGGTTTATAATTATAATTATAATGATATTTTTGGGGTTTGAAAACAAGATGAAAGTGAAAAAAAAATCGTGGTTAAATAATGCGTTTGGTATTGACCAAATTCCAGGAGCCCCACATCATTTTAAAGTTGGACCAAATCATTAAGGGACATCTATCGGTTAAAAAAGTCTTTGGCACGTGAAGCTGTATCTGTTTGGAGAAAGCGAAGACCACGGTATTCAGATTTTGCCAGTTTGAACATGAATCCCCTATACTTTAACATAGCGAAAAACATCCACTGCTTTGCACCGTTTTCTGTGTGGGAATCAAACAAAGAGCAAGGACGCGTTGTCTTTTGGTTTGTGCAAAATCCATGCCTTCTGACCTCGTACAACAATTTCTAGGGTTATCAATTGTGTCACTGTGAACCTCAGGATGACTCACCTCGATGATATGTGGGTTACGATAAAGTTAACCCTCGTCTTACGGGGAGGGGGGATTACCACCCTAGTGGAATCTAATGTGCTGAAATGCCAGAAGCTTTCGTTTAAAAGCTTCTAGGTAATATTCCCTCGTCCTTTCATGGTTATTATAGCGAAAACAAATGCAAAACGTTAGCACCTTCACCGGGTTAGGGTATGCCGTCAAATTAAAAGTCGAAGGGTAAGAGGGGGTGGTTTTTTTGCCCCCCCACAAAGATTTTTTGGTACATTTTTTATAAATGATGCACAGTATGGCATCTCTCTAAAGTCTATGTTTCTGTAAGAAATAGTCAAATTGTCATCTTTATCATGTTTAGTTGCTGAAAACCGCATGAAAATCGGACATTCCTACATCCTTCCTTTTAAGCGCAAAAATGGATTTCGAAAATTTTCTGTGGAAAAGGCCATTTTGCCGCCTCACGGACTTTTATGCGTAATTGTTGACGGCCACCATAAGGTATGTTGGTACTTATTTATACTATTTTGGTTTTACTGGAAAGAAAGGATCATAGCTATTCACTGGTATTTTCCCCCCAAAATCATAAGCATCGGGTGCATTATAACGAATCCTCGAGGGGGTGTGGGTAAACCACCCTGTGTACTGCCTTTCTAAAACTCATAGTCAATTGAAATCACAATTTTAGGAAAATGGCTTTTAATTAAGGATTTTACATAGGGCTCAATGTAAAAATAGATCAGTTTGGCTTATTACTCCTCTTATGAAGTGGGATAAAGGTTCAAATATGCTTTGAAATTATAAGGATGGCAAGGTCAACTAACATATAAGGTAAAAAAAGATTTTCGGAATTTTTTACCACCACAAGCCATCTTGTAGACAATCAGCATTTTCGTCCAATGCTCTACAAACAAAATATTATTTGGAAATTAAAACATTCATATTTCATTGCTCAATACATCCTAATGCATATAAAATAAGGATATTAAAAAGAGGGGTTATTTTGTTGGTAAATGGTTGCAGAGTATGTTTTGTCAGAGAAAAACAAATAGCTACTTTTTTTAGGACCCAAAAAACAGTAAAATCAGAAAGTGAGAAAAATCGCAGTTAAAAGTTTTGTTTTGTACCATAAGTCAAGTGGGGGAAAATATTATTTAAAAATGATTATAAAAATTAAACGAAATAAATATTCTATTTCTTAGAAATCAACCACCAAACAAAAAAACAAAGGAAAATTAAAAAATTCAAAGAAATAAAATAATTGAAAATTTACATATTTTTCTCCCCCAAAATTTGATGACGTCATCAAAATGACGTCATGGGGCTATGCATCCCAATTTTTTAAAATGACATCATTTTTCTGGTTTCTAGACCATATAGGGATACAAACCAGGTCATGGTAGGAGGGGATCATGGGGTGGGTGCACGGTAACGGGGACAGCTCAAGGGCTATATCCACCAAGAAAATGATTTTATGTTAGAACCTCCAGACATGACTGAAAATGGATAAAATATTGACTGGCGTTTTACTGTTTCCCAGATTTTTGCCAATTGGCTTAAAAAGTAAAAGGAATAAAACTCCATTCAGTGAGCAATCAATAACATTGTAAGAATTAATGGTGCATTTTGGTGATCATCAACACCTTAATTTTCTGTTTATGGGCAACCGATATCCTGTAGAAGAAATGGCTATTCCAAAACTTCAGTTGATTTGAAGGTGTTTGATGTTATGAGCAAATATTGTATAAAAGCAGTCCCATAAGCCATTGTGTTGTAATTTGCTGTCTTTTTAGGATAGGAAAATACAAAATTACAAAAATTTCTTCCAGTGTAGATCAAATTGGACAAGCTAGATAAATAGGCACGCATACGATACTTAGGCCAACAATGGGTCAGATGATATAAAATCTGAACTTTGTTGGGGGTGGGAAGTGGGGGAGGGAACGAGGCGTGGATCCATAATGTCCCTTTAAGGTTATCCTTAAAAGAGATGGTGAAATTATATAGGAATATTGAATGGTTAATTTAATAGCAAACTATGAACCCAGTCCCACCCGATAACCCAGGTCATTATCGTTCCCAGAGCAACCGTCAAGAACCACAACTGAAATCGCACCAACACGAAAGAGATTAGAAGACTAAACGAAAGAAACATACATTGTGAGCTCCGCCCGAACCCGAATAAGGTGATAGAGGAGACAGGAGTAGTCAGCGACGGGGTTGTACAAAGAACGCCTGTGCACCTAGTAGAGAGAGAAGTGGGTGTCCCATGTGATGGGGAGGTTCATCGTAATTAGGGGGGAGAACTACTGCTCACACTGTTGAAAAGATTGCCACCCAAAAATTATCGTACAAAAAAAACTAAAACTTAAACTTAAGGAATTAGTGTCTGTAGTATGGAAAAAATTTTCAATGCCAATGAAATGCAGCCACCAATTTCTTTAAAGGGCATGTCATTTGTGATCAACAACCTTGTCCCCCCGACTTACCTCAAAAAAGTTGGATATTTATATCACTGAACCCGGTTGTCCTTAGTAATCCACATGTACCTAATCTACGTGCAAAATTCAGTCGGATCAGTAAGGAAAATTGCCTATTTGTATGTTCTGTCGGTAAACAGCACATTGCCTATTGACTTGTGGGAAACAAGCAAAATGCTCTAAACACAAAACCGCAGATCGGGATCACTCAAAATTTGGTGAATAAGCTTTTCTCAAGGAATCTAGACTGGAACAATGAATAAAACAGAAGGTGCTGGAATTCACGAAATGCACTTTAACTTCAATGCCAGGTAGGGTGTGAAAATCGTGAATTTTCTAATTGGAGTTGACAAAAAAATAAGGTGTTAATCCCCACCTGCACTTGGACAGGCAACTATATTGAGAAGAGGAGATATACTGTTGTTCCCACAATGCAATTTTGAATGCCAATGATACAGGAGGAAATGTTCTTCCCACAATGCATTTCTTCCAAATCAATTTTCGCACTGGTTGTCACATGAATTTAACAGAGGCAAAAAAGTACATAATATTAAAATGAACCCTAGGAAATCATCCTAATCTTGTAATTTAAGTACTTATTATCAATATAATTTCATGGGGAAAATCAGTGCAAAATTGATTGAAGGAAAGCAGTGGGGGCAGAATATATTACACCTGTATCAGAGCATTTATTAGAATACAAGATGTTTTGCTTATCTGCCAAAAAAAGGGGCAAAATAAACCTGTCAGTGATGTTATTGCAACTTACTCTCATCTATATAGTAGTCAAGTAAAATCGCCTATATTAATTCTCCAAGGAGTTTTCACAATATGTAACCAAATGAGTGAAAGTTATTGCAGACACCTAGAAAGGGTTTATTCAAAGAGGAGGCGGCTGGGTAATAGATTATGTTCTTACCACAAGGCATTTCTTCAATTTTTGCACTGGTTTCACCTGAATTTTATAGTGACAAAAGTACTTACATTGCAAAGATGTGGATGATGCGTTCATTAAAGGGAATGGCCGATTTTTTTAAGGATTTTAAGGATATGAATTTTGCATCCTGGATAGATTGGGCCCTTCACTCCAAAAATCCCTCTGTTAAAGTTCGCGCTGATATTTCAATCCGTTTGAGTTGAGTGAGAGCTACAAACGTGATTTTATAAACCCCATAGAGTACTGTAATAAAATTAATATTGGTCGACCAAAATAGGGACATTTTTGTCCTAAATTAAAACCAAACATTCTTTTGGATATAAGATTCCACAGGGTTAAATGAGAAAAATGTAGCTTTTTTCGATACCAAAATGTTGGACCACTTCCGGGAAAATTCAGGGAGGGGGTTTGGGGACGAGGCTAATTCAGCGATCTGGCCATGGACCTTTAAGGAAATTTAATCCCTTATAACTCCATGTGACAACCATTGCAAAAGCTTGCAAAAAGTGTATTGGAAGAATTGCATTGTGGGAAAGAACACTATACCCCAACTTGTTTATTCCAGTATGTTTGAATGTGTTTCATATAACCCACCCTATAACACTTTCATAGTGACGTTTATTGCAGCGTCAGAATGGGTGGTGGTGTGATGTCTGCCTAAGAAATAGCACCCATTAAAAAGGCAGGCTATTAGTTTTGACTCGCATATTCACCAGACTAATTTCCTTGTAAGCCCTGGACTTGTAATATGCCAAAGGGTTGTGTGTATCTCCACATTTAGTCTACCAAATGACTTGCAGCCTTTGCTGTGAGTTTTTGTTAACTTTTCCCGGGACCTCTACATGGAGACCAAATGCAAGTTGTGAAGGCATTGGCACGAATTGGTTTTAAAAGTATGCGTGCAATTATTTATATTGCAAGAGGAAGTATATCTTGCTGTTTTACACATGCAATCAGCTTTGCATGATTGGGGGGCATGGTGGAAAGTTACCAAAATTTGGCAAAGGGATGTAGTTTTCTGGTTAGCTTATTGGGGATACACCTTTATGCCATATAGTTAACACCGTCTGGACACAAAATAGACTGCGAACGGTTCAAACGGAAGTTACTGTCAGTTACTGGGACCAGTGTGTTTGCCATCCAAATTTAGACTTGGCACAAAAACATGTCATTGGCTGAACGATGGAG